>DWQX01000246.1:0-51556 GCA_018245475.1 Pharmacophagus antenor | reverse complement strand
GTAAGTATTTGAGTATACAAAACTTCTTATTGAACGATGAACCGTCACAATGACAGGTCCAGTAAATCTAGTGCTAATAAGGATATTGAAAAATCGAATAAATATTAAGTAATTAAAGTTATACCAAAGAGTAAATAAGTATTTACTTGTGATAAATTATACCTTATTATTATTAAGGTTGCAATGCTTGTACATTTACTTGGTCCACCAACTAAAAGCAATTCATCTACAATAATAACCTGTTAAAGAGCAACAGCGGAAATTCTAAAACTCGAACTATTTATGTTGTAACTATCCATAAAAAGGTTCGAAGTTGTGCACGTCGTAAGAACCCGTTAAAATGACACTATGTGATTTATGTTCCGTTAGTAACGAGACTCGTTAAAATTCATCGCTGGCTAATCCACACGGGGACATTAATATGCATTTCTATTATTTGAAAATAAACACCATTAAAGCAGTAAGCTTGTCTTGATCCCCTGTTTTTATCCTAATAACTATGTGATAACCCGAAAGTTTATGAACCATAGGCTATATTAAAAGTAAATATATAAATATAAAAAAGTAGTGCATTGAACAAAGAAAAATTCTCCATAATTATATTTTGTATTGATATCATTTATTTTATGTAAATAGGATGTAATAATCCCATAAATATGTGTTACGTGCTAATTTTAATCGACAATACGATGGATTTTTCAAATATACGTATATTTTTCTATTCTTCTTTTGTATAACTAGGCATGCAGTACTATAATGGAATGATTTTCATGAATGTTATTATTGGCAAAGTTATACCCGAAGCACGTCGAAAAAAGTTATAACATTTAGGACAAGAAAATATAAAACAGATTTTGGACTACTTAATTTCTGTTAAGACTTTTTTTTTAGATTTTATGTTCATCGATTGTTTTGAGAAAATATATATATACATATGTATAAGTAATGACGTGTCGCAAAAGTAAAAGTGACGTATATCATGCGGGTGAGTTACACCGCGCTACTGTTATCAAAACAAGCTGACACGTAAATGGTGCCTGGCGTGTGCACGCGCCTTAAGATAATGTTTGTTTGTTCATCTACCGACAGCGGTCAATGGGTTATATGCGGGGTAGAATGTTCCCAGAAAGCGGTTGGAAACGTGAGCCTGTGATATTTATCTATCTTTAGTAGAAGTCGTGTTAGTTGTTCCCTATGAAAATGTTCGTATCATTTTCGAATAGTGTTTATTTTCTCTAACAGGTCGCGGTTTTAAAAGCGACCTGATGTTTTAATCTAATAACCTGCAGAAAATAACAGTTTTAGATGACGATCAAGATTACTGTTAGAACAGAATTCGACCCAATTGAAGATTGGATGAAGAGGTTGAATCGAAACTTTCTTTCTAATGTGAATAAAAATCGAACGTCTTTAAGATTTTAGCGATGAATAGAATCCATGACTATAAGTATATAAAAGTTTGTGGTATTATGAAAAACTGTTTAATAATCAATAAAACATTTAATTCTTCATAATATTCATAATTAGATAAATAATTGAATGTCGCGGCAATTACCGGATATGATTTATTAATTACATGATTTATCTGAGCCATAGAGAAACGGGACGAATATTCATTAACAAAATTATCGTTTTAAGGATTGTTAAGTGTATCAAAGTTATTTTTTTTATTTCCTTAAAATAGCAATATCAAAATTCATCAATATTTAATTTAACATTTATAGACTTTCGAATTACATTAAAATCGTTAAGTTCTACACGTTCAATTGCTAGATGTCAATATGAACATTATAGTTTTTTTTTTATTAATTATGGTCTAAGATTCGTTTACAATTTACAATTTCACCTGATGTCAGTTACAATGGGGCCCTAGATGCTGAAGCGTGTTCGCCCAAAATACTATTGGCTCTCATATGTATGACTGTCAGAACACAGCAATGTTGTTATAACGGCAGAATGACGGTGAGGGTGGAAGCTAGTCAGGCAGGTTCGTAAAACCCTACCACAGTCCAAACAACACTCATGTTTCCCCGGCAATCAAACATGATACTAAGGCTATAAGGCATGCGGTAAATCATTCCACCAAGCAAGCAGTTTTTTTTCCTTCCTTAAGTTTTATGAAAGGATATTATATTTATATTGACATCTAGTACCACGACCACATAGTGTGAGATGCTGTCGACGACTTAACTCAAAGTGTGACAAAAGCACTTAGATTACGGGACGAAGTGAACCCCACATATTTTCGCCCTCATCTGTTTCCTGGATGTCATTCACTCTCTCATATTGTGAGAATTCGATGGCTTGTATTAGTTTATTATAGACAGGAAGCTTTTGTTATATTTACCCCGGAAGTTCCAATTTATTTTATTATAAATCTATTAGTCACTGATGAATTAATTGCCACTATTGAAAATACTGTGTATGTTAGTTACATTTAGGATATTAGACTTCCATTTTAATATTTTCATATTTTTAATATTGACCTCAAAAAAGTAATGTTATATATTGATGCATGTGTTTAACTATTCAGGAATCTCTGTTTATCTCTTTTTAATTACTGAATTGATTATTATCTCATTCTTATTTTTTTTTTAATTGATTCTGATGAGAGTTCTTTATGTAATTTTAACTAAAATAAAGAAAAAAAAATATTAGCTCACTCAAACGATTACCCTATCTATTGCTTTTCGTTTCAGTATTTAAATTCTTTAGAAGTATATTCATTACTACATTTTTTTCTCAGTGGTGTTTTAAAGTTACGATTATAAAAAAATATATATATAATTTTTTGAAAACAAATGGACACAAATCTATAAAAACTATTTACATCCACACTATACTAGCGCTTATACTTAAAAGGCGCCGTCTACGCGGAAGAGCCCGACGTCGGCCGAAAGTTTATGTTGTTTTATTTTACATCTCGCTCGCACATCAAAAACATCGGACGCGAAGCTCATATAGCTTGCGCTTTTGAGCACGGCGCGTCGGCACGAAAACGTGTGCTCCCCGTGTTTGTATTAACACTATCGACATTGTTACAGTTTGTTTATGTATAAAGTACTAAATTGTTTAACGTAATTTATAGAAGTCGTGGCCGCGTTATAACTTGTGCGGTCAGCTGTAAACCGTGCTGGCGAAGAAACTTTAATAGTTCTGTTAGCGAGTTCGAATCATCGGAAGTATAATGTGAGTGAATTTAATTTTAATACTATTTTTCAATTGTATTTTCTATCGTAAATATCAAATAATATTTATAGTAATATTCTGTAAATATTTTTATGTTAAAACGGCATTCTTTTTAATAAACTGTTAATTAAAACTTACTTTTACTTCTGTTTCTATTACTTTTAAAATAAATTATTCTTTAATGTTGCATTAATTACCTATATGTGCGATCGACGGAAGTAGATCAATACGTTATAATTAAAATAAAATAGTAAGATCCATTTGCCCCGCTATATTAATAGTCTTTTAATAATATTTCTGCCACTGCGTTTTAATACTTCGATTAGTCATGAGTTTTTTTAAGTTTTTTTATACATTGAAATTAAGACTGTATCTTTTTAGTTCTAATTGTTAGAGATAGTTGTACAAAATGTTGAGGACTTTAACATTTGCAGACTTAAAGCCATGACCATAATTATGCCCATTATGCTTAACCAACTAACCGTGACGATGTTTTGAATTGCTAATGCTTTTTTGTTGTCAGTATTTCGACATTGCTAAATTACATTGTATAAATATGAGAGATTTTTTATAGTTAGAGTAGGTAAAAGAGCGATGGATTCACGTGATCACGTGGTAAGTGATCACCAACGCTTATAAGACAGCCATAACATTCGGGGAGTTCGCTGTGTTGCGTTAAATTCTTTTATGGTCACTAAGGGTTATATGTATTAGTATCTTTGAGCACTTAGTACAAATGGGTTTGAATATCTGGTGAATGAATTAAAAAAAACAATCTAAGAAAACATGTAAATGATATATAATAAAAAGTTAATACTATGTAATTAACTAGTAATGTAAATAATAATAAGAGGATAGAGTTTGTATTTTGATATGTGTTGTAATGAAACAATATACACAATAAGTAACGCGATATTAATATTAAGCAAGATCAATTGGTGCGCGTTTAGAGAGCAGCTTCATTAACGGTGACGACCTCTTTTCCTCGGTTCAAGGCGACTTAATAAAAAAAAATCAAGAGGTTTCTCTCACGCTATTTGCATTTAATTCTCACGGTGTAATAGTTGTACGCTTTTGTCCTGAGCTTTACGCCTCCCTGAACTCAGTCTAAATTATTTGATGTGATAAATAGTTAATTATAATCCCGGACCATTGTTAAATAGTTTTTTTGCTTACATTCATATAGACGATTAATTTTGCGTTATAGATAATAACGCTGTAGGTGTAAGTTAGCTTTATGCTCTTTCTTTTTTTATTTTATTAAAACTTACAATGAATACATTTTATTTATATATATATGTCTTGGTGCTATTAAAATAGTCTGTTTGACTTGGCAGAGCAAAATTCGCTTTTTATAACTTTAGATCATTATATCTAGAGTTCTTTTTTCATCAGTACTGGGCCAAATAATGCCTTTAATTTCATAAGACGTTATGACAATAAGATCGAAGATGGAACGCAGTGGTCTAAAATAACTCCGACAATTTAGTATATCTACAACAGTAGAGCAATGCTGTTATATACTAGTAATTATCGCCATTAATATTAAAAAATACTTTCGCTATCCACACTATACATTTATGACCGTTTATTGAATCAACTTTTCCTTAATGCGCTTTAACCACTTCGCCTTTGAGTAAGTTGTGTGGGTCTCATGCAGTACGAAATATTAATGCGTTGTAATGATAATAGATATTTTTAGCCTAATCGTGTTAATCATGAAGAAGAATTATTTTAAGTACTTATGTATTTAATAGAGTAATTAATGTTTTAAAATGATATAATTACACTTTTAAATTACTAATTAGAAAATAGTACAAAGTGTAGGTATGCACTTGGAGGTGAAAGATTTAAGAAAGTTTATTTCATTAGCATATTATTGACTGTTTTTTTCAATATTTTCATTACACATAATTTTTAGCTCTGTTAATGTTATTAAAGTTCTTTTTATATAATTGTATGTTTCTCTGCCAATGGCCGAATCATACATAATTTTAAAGATGCTGTTGTATGCTCTTTAGTAATAAGATCGGGAAATAATATTCCTGAAAGAAATTAGTTGCATACCAGGATAAGGTGTAATGTGCCTTGTCTTAGACAATTCAAAAATTCTTGCTTAATTTTTAAGATGTAGAAAAATATTCGCATAAGCGGTTAGAAATGAATCATTATGGCCTTAGAGAGTAATTCAGGTCAGTGGAACAAACTAAATGGAAGTTTTTTTCTTTCTTTCATTAGCCAACTGTTCGATTGTTTCATCTCAAAAAAAACTCTTTGCAGTTCCATTTATGACGTAGTTAGAGGCTTTCCATTTTTACGCAAACATTGATTTGAGTTAAATGATATTCGTAATATGAAAATAGTTTTATACATAACTGGTGGTAGGAACGATTTCGTTTACACAATATAAATTTGACTGCCACCGTGGCGCAGTTCTTTACTGCTTGCCTGTAAAACGGTGGTACCGAATTCGATTCCTGGCCCACGTTAATATTAGTCGGAATGGTGTTAGGACCTTTTCCAACGTTTTTGCTTATTGCATTGCATCATATAAAATAGAGATAGTTATCCCATCGCAAATAAAAGTATTCGCATCGATAGTTATACCAATAAATGTTTAACTTAACAATGAGAAATAAGAAATTAACAACTACTAAGTTAGTCAGTTGTAAATGATGATCATTGCTTCAGTTAACGTAATATTCAACGTTTTTTGCAGCTTCTATTTAACCAAGCTTATATAAGTCAGCCATTATGTAACCCTCTGTGTGTTAAATTTATAGATATTTATTCTGCTTTAAATTTTTTTTAAGTCCACTATGAATAAATTTATAAAATAATGTATTGTATAAACAGTACAGGTATATATTTATCCCGGACAGGAATGAAACCCGGAAGAAATTTCTTACTATTAAGTTGTTAAACTTTGCAGAGTTTAAAAGGTGAAGTTAATTAAATAAGTATTGATTTTGGTGATAGGATCGTCTTGAACGTCGGACATTGAAAATATTTTCTTCAGGAAGAAAATATCTTTTACCTCAGCGTTTGTAAGGCACAGGTTAGCTGCTTTACCACGAAAACAGTTTTATTTATATTGAATAAATTTAACATTAATGTTACTAATTTATTTTTCGGTGACCCTAATTATTAATATGATGACAAGTCGATAGGATTATATAACAAATAAGCTGTAATTATCAACAAAAATAATCTGCTTAACCTTAAGTTAGACTGGGGAACTAAAGAATATCATTAGGCATTCAGTGCGCCTTATATACAAGATTTTGTACATATTTTTTTTAAAATAAATGTATAAATAAACAAATAAATACATAACTATCTAACATTTTGTGTGCATACGTGTGATTTATTTTTTTTTGTAGATATATGTAGTCCACCTTTATCCTTTACAATTTTAATTACCAGAACATCATAGTTTGACAGCCTCAATGGCGTAATTGTTCATCACCTCTTCCAGCATGAAAGTCCCTAGTTCGATTCCCGGACCGCATGAGTGGAGTTTGGATGGTTGTAGGATAATTTCGATCTCGCTTGGCAAGCTACAACCCTCAAAGCCAGTCTGCTGCCATTGCTGTATTCCGGCAATCATACATGTGAGCGTCAGAAGTATTCTGAATGAGCAGGCTTCACTATCTACCGCCATGTCACTTAACTATCATGTAACTTAAAAATTGTGATCAATGTTATGTCTTTGCCGATTCCCAAAATCTTATTTATGCATATATAAGAAAAGTTCCAATTCTTTTTCGGAAAAGCAGTGGGGTGGGCTTGATATTCGTGAAGACGATTGTTTCGAATGCAATAAGAATACTATTGCAAGTATGCGCGGCTGGTAAGTAAACGCATTAGCGTGCAATGGGGTCACGTCGCCGCCATTACTCGGAAAGTCAATTGTTTACCAGCGATCGGCGTATGTGACGCTGGCTGAGGTAACGTGTTGACTTTTGGAGGGCAGTGGCAGCAATTTTATGCTTTCTGTAAATAGCTGCCATCGCGATTAAGCATATTGGCTTCAGTGTACACCTGTTTGAGTGTTTATTACCATAGCATTTATTTCACATCGAAACATAAATTATTTTTATAAATTTTCGCGGTTAATTTTAATGTTGTTTAACACGGATTTGTAAAAATTAAGATTGCCCAATTTCTCAAAATGTAGGTACGCCCGCCTTCGAAGTAAGATATAGTAGTTCCTCTACACAAGTGCCTTTCGCCCCACCGCACCGCTGATGGCAAAACCGTGATTGTGTAAGACGCGACGTTAAAACGTTTTTTTTTACGTTGAACAGTACCGCGCTCGTAGGTAACTGTAGAGGTGGTGGCCAGTGTGCGTCGAGCGCTGAAAGCGGCGCTCATCTCGCTTGAATAGCCCGGGCTCCGCTATTTGCAGAACAATGCAGGCTTGATGTGCGCACGCCGACGGGAAAGCGCGGGAGGGAAAACGCGCGAAGGCACAGCCAGTCTCGGGCCGCGAGCGCGAGCGGCCGCGCGCCGAACCCGCGACATACGAGAGCGCCCTGGCGAACGACCAGCGCCGCGTTCGCCGCGGCGTCACGTTCTCCGAATCGACCGAGAACGGCAACACTGCCACCGTGACTGAAATTCAGTGTCAAAAGGTTTGTGACCCACCAACTAGTGCAGTCGAAAATCAACTCAGTTCGTAAAGCGCTAAAGTATATACTGCTTTCCGCATTATCCGTCAATGAGTGGCAAAGAAATTTCGTCGTGAAAACGTCACGTAGTAGTGGTTTCTAATACGCATTTAATGCTCGATGTAAAGAACTGATCAATTGTGTGATATTTGAAAATTATAATTTAAGTAAATAATTACAATTCTTCAATAATAAATTACGCATTTTTTTTACACGTAGGAATCCAAAAACTTTTAACGATTTTAAATCAGAGAAAGCAAGAAATATGATTTTGGATTTGGATGAGGACTTTTATGTTCCCTTTCAAATTAATAAACGGGAAAGACCAGATGGCAATATGGTTTCAGTGTAAAGGGAAATTATGACCCACATATCGTATCTTACACTGAAATTAGATTGCGGGATTGCGTTCACATGAGGTCGTGTAACTAAATCAAGCCAATGGATATGTCAGGTGTAAGAATATAGCTCTTTTAATGCTTTCCAAGAATTGGTGATGTCATCGTATCGAGAATCAAAAAATAGCAGATTGAGGAAACTATAATTGTCACTTAACGAAAATAATTTTAAAAAGAAGCGATAACTTCTGCGTTGGATTGAATAAATATATTTTAAGGTAAACTCGGAGCGTAATAATCAACATTAAATTAACTGAGGTTACATTATTTGAAATCTTTGAAACAATTTTGCAAAAAGAAAAAAAGCCCTATCCATTCCCAAGTCTTCTAGGGAGCATTTTGTATATAATGCTGTTGCATTTATCTCAGAAATAGATAAAATATCGTATACCGTAAGGCATATTTTTCTAGTGCAACTGAACCATCTGTTGAATGCCGTACAACACGTTAAAGATAAATCTTTGTTTAATTAATGGTTAGAATGTTTCTGATATTTCTTGCTTGCAACTATAAGATTAATTCAATACTGTGACGGTTGTAATATTTGAGGAAGTTATTTCCTTCTAGTTATTTTTACGATCTCTTGAATATTTAAGACTATACGAGATGAAATGATCAAATAGGGCATACATGGGAAAACGTATTCATCGTTGCCTTTTCCTAACTGCGTCGTGCTGTCATACTTTTACAGTGCGTAGCATCTAGTATATTCCATATTTTTAATAGGAAATAAAAAATTATAAAGAGTTCATTGAATGGTTAAGTTTTTTTTTTTTATCAAGAGGATAGAAATTATGCATATTTCCTTGGGATAAAATAAATTGTCTGACGTTGAGAATTTCTTTAATGATAATGCAAAAAGAATTGTTTGGTTATTGTGTTTTGTAGCTATACATAATCTCCCATAAAATACTATAAACATTTCGCGGCACAAACTGGTGCGTTTTAGAGCTGCTTTATGTTCTTTTTTCAGTTTTATTAGAAAAATCAAGTTTTTCTGTGAACAACTTTTTATTATATATTGTCACGAAATTTTTATCAAGCAAAAGCAAATTTGTATTTATATATTTATTACCCATCACTAGTTGTCTGCGTCTAGTTACTGCCGATATAATATCAATCTACTGCCTTATGAACATTCTTGTGTTCTAACAATCATGTTTATGAGATCGTCCAAGAGTATTCAGGGCGTGTACGCAACATAATTTTCGACCTTAATATCATTTAACATTCTGTTAAGTAATGTCAAGTCTAAGGTAAGAAAAAGTTGGACGGTTTAGCAATTTTACTTAATACATCTCCTTTCACCATGGAAAGATAGCTTTGTACACAGATAAAAGGCAATACGATAAATAGGCAGAAGTTACGCTAATCTAGATTTCTCAAGATCTAAATTCATTGTATACGTTAGACGAGCTACGGAAAAAACCGGTGAAGTCTTCATCAACGTTAAAAATCTTAGCCTAAAAAATTTTTACTGTTTGGTTTTATTAACCTATGATATTGATTATGATTATGAAAACTTTACATAAACATGGATCGATTCTTCGTTTCAAAACCTTTTCTAACATTTGTGTATTTCACATACATATAGGGGAAGATTTTATATAAAGTTACGAGAAATCATTGTTCAAAAAAGTAATTATCTTATGATAGTTTCATATTATCATCGGGTCATTGCAATCTATAGTTAGACGCTCCCAAGCCGCACCATTGTTGGGTCCGTACAAGGCATGTGATAAAACTGCCACGCCTGGCAACGCGGTGGGCGACTGGTGGAGTATTTATTACCTCATACTAAAACACTGCCTTCACCGTTCACTATGCCCTTATCTTTATTTAAAGATTCTATAATTTTATACCATTATCTATCTTGAAACTGCTGCCTCGGATAGTTTTCAACAAATGTTTATTAAAAATGAAATAAGTAATTAGTTAAGTAATTTCCAATAAAGTTTTGACAATAATAGAAAAATAAAAATGTACATGTCATGGGTTTGATGACGTAGATGCAATAATGATTTATAAAATTTAGTTCACATTTTTTTTTAATATTGAAAGTCGAGCTTGTCTACTTGAATCATAGCTTTGCTTTCAAAGTATATTTATTTACCTATGAATATAATTATTGTGTTATGACTGTTCAGAAGAATATATATATTTTAAAAAACATATTTTTACAGATTGATAGGCTTTAAATTGATAAGAGTAAATTTGTATATTCGTCAAAGTCAACGATACAGCGATAATAAAAAGTTTGATAAAAAAAGGCATTATTTTCACGAAAAAGTTAATAAAATTTAATAGTGTAGGAATTCATTATGGTAATGTTATTGCAAACTTAAAAACATAATAGTTTCTTGTTAACATGTTAATGACTAATTTATAAATTTTTTCACTAATTTGATAATGATTAATAAATCAAAAAAAAAAGCATTCGACTTTATAGCAAAGATTGATAATTATTTTACATATAAAAAGAAATCACAATTACTTAATAACACCAAATTACTATTAATTTGGTAGCATTAAAGGATATGAAAAAAATAATGAAATGTCGAATAATAATTGTTACATCAATTTTGAAATAATTACTGTACGTCCTACTTCGCCGCAAATGTGGCGGGTTGATCAATTGCTTTACAACATTCACAACAATTACTTCCTTCCATTGTTGGTGATAAAAAACATTCCAGTAAAAAACATTTGTACGGGCGATTTTAAAAGCATTCACGATGCTCGTATGAGACCATTTACTACATAATTAAAATAGTAATCGCGCCTTGATTGGAACTGGACAACATGTCTCTGCTGCATTTTTTATTAATTAGCTATGGCTAAAGTGGGTCGAATTTCACGAGATATTAAGTGACGAGTAGGCCGTAGATGTTGAAGCGTGATCGCACACAATACTCTCTCACATGTATGTATGACTGCAACGTCGTTTTGGCGGCAGGTTAACATTGAAGTCTAGTCAGGCGGGTTCGAAAAGCCCTGTCACCACCCAGATTTCACTATTCATGTGGTCCCGAAATTGAAACCGGAACTGTACGTGTTCGTGTTATAAATAAACTGCGTCATAAAAGGCAGTCAATAAGTCAATTAAAATTCTTTTTAATGTATGAAAACTTTGGAAGAGGTCAGCGAGGAAGATAGACGAAAGAGAAATGGAAGATGATAAAAAAAATGTATACTAAGGTCCCAGACCATATAATACTTGTTGACATTAATCTGTTAAAATGGTTACAAAACTATACATTAGGCTCTCTTAAAAATGTTTTCGCGTAAAGGAAGGAAATAACTTCAAGTGAAACTTGACCTAATTTTTTTTTTCCCACGCATATAAAGTACTTTAAACATAATCGGATATAATCTGATTAATCTTTAATAATTTTTGTAAAACAATATATAATAGATAATAATTATTAGGAGTAAGTGCCACCATATGTTTTTAATTTATTACAATTTCGTTAAGAAATACCTCTGTAATATTTAATACCTTCTTGTTGATAATGGCAAGTTACAAAATGGTAATGAAAGCAACACTCGTTGTGGGATAATGAGTTGCTATTTAATTATTAATAGCACTGAGTATGATGCAAAAATTGAGATTTTAACATTTTATTCTTTTTTAGCAGGCCTGGTAACAACAAACTCACTACAATATTTATCATTAGCGTTTTCGCTGTCACAGTGTCTTTTGCACAAATGTAGCATTTGGTAATTGTATAGTGTTGCCAACAACGAATTAAAGTCACGCTGGGCCATGTCTGCATAAATCAAAAGCAACAGAAATTATAAAATCCTGCCTCAGAGGCATTAATTCGCATTCATCCACAGCTTCGTTATGAGGGGCTTGCTTCTGACCCAGATTTTAAAACGATAATAAGATGCGTTAATTATAACGATAAAAACCGTGAATGATAAAAATTTAAAGTATTATTTTTACAAATTTGTTTTAATTTAATTTTAATTATATTACGTCCAGAAATCAAATATAAAGTAATAGATGTTTCTTGTTTTTGTATTAGTTTATCATGTATTTTTTTAATGGTTTATATTTTGTTTACACGATTTTAATGTTGAAAATAAAAATATTATTAACCAAAAGGATAGGATAACATATGTAAAAAATTTACTAGCCGATTTGAAAAAAATATTTAGTGTTTTCAGAACACCCTTGTCGGTATCAATAAAACTTTTTAAATTAAATTTGTTATGTTCTACCGTCCAATAATCAAAAATTTAGAGGGTTACCGATCTTCACAGGCTTTCACAAGTCATGATCATCACATTAAATAGAAGATCGATTATGTCATATTTCTATTCCATTTATTCTATACATTCGCAGTATTTTTACTCCGTCGTTAGTTCAGTCTAAGTGCAGCATTAGCTTCTGTGTTAGGGAGCAGAAAATTTGTTCACTACAGTACTCACTACAGTACAGTACTCGCAATGCTTTAACGAATTTATTCGTTCTTAGGCACTTAAAAAGACAGTGTTTGCTAACGCCTGTCGATTATTTTCCATATAAACTAAATTATTTTGTAAAGACTAATAATATTTATCACGATAAACTCTATTAATTTTAAGAATGTCCATTATAAAACCCAAAATTTCTTTATATGTAATATTTTTTTTTGACCAAGCACTTTTAATCGACATTTAATCATCTATGACAGTTCATACCGCGCCCGCTATTGAGAATTAACAAAAAATTCACTGATGTTTGCATTTTTATCTGTAGCAATAAATGTTCAATCTCAAGTTGTCAATGGATAATTTTATATGTATAAAATGGGAGATTATTATTGACTTATAATACATGCAAATCCGCTTTCTACTAGTACTATAGCACTCATTATATCAAAAATACAGTTTTGATTTAACTATCCCCAAAAATCAAAAACGTTATAAGAGACAGAAAAAAAAACTGAATATTTAAATTTAAAAAATATTCAAATATTAATTAATGGTAACGGCGAGTGGATTGTTAATTGTATATAAGAAGATTTTATAGATTAGACCATTATGCCGTGATTGATAAAAAAAACAATTAATTTGTTGAATACAACTGAGAAGAAAAACATAAGAAAGACTCTTTAGAAAAATCTTTAGAAAAGGTTTACTTTATAAGAACAATTTCAAAAAACGCTGACCTCAGACAAAACCTACTTGTTTGCGAATGAAATTCGGTCAAGCAAATTCTATTGTTATGCGTGATATTAAATTCTATATCTTATTCTATAAAGTTTCGTTCGCGTTTTTTTTCTTTTCAAGCACTTCGTATGTTGTTTTTTTTTGATTGCCTATATTTAATCACATGATGCGATTTGGGTTTCTTAAAATCTTATGAGACTATCTGTAATTCTGTAAAGATTTCAGTACGTCTTTGCGAAATCACTTAGCTCTTACTTTTAACGTTCTCAAGCGTATTATTTATTCATAAAAGATAACATTTTTTAAACTATGTTATGATGTTGTAGGTTAGATATTTTTTATATTAGAATATGACAAATAAAATTTTAAGAATTACTTTTTTCACGATATAGGACTAAATGGTATCGATATTAACCAAATTAAACCTGATTAAAAGCATTGTGTCACTAAATTATATAATAATAAAACATTTACAGGTATATACGGTGGCCAGGACTCTTAAAAGGGTTAAATAAATTCTATCATTTAGTATTTTAACTAAATATCTAATTACTACATTCCCATTATCTTGATGCATTCACACGTTTTATTGCAAAGGTTGTTCGGTCAAACGAAAACTTTCTATTTATTTTTGTAGCATTTACCTACAACTTTTTTTGCAGCACTTGATTAATAAGTTAACGTTATAATATTTTTTTAAAAAATTCTTAACGTTTCTCCGAAATATTTTTATTTTATTATTATTAAAATAGCAATTAAAGCTTATTTAAAATAAAATAATTCTAATTTTGCAGTCATTTGTTAATTTAAAGTAATATTACATGACCTTTTTTGGAGTAGTTTTAGCTATTTAGGAAAATTATGCCTTGTTAGCACATCACCTAAAGATAGAGGCTAAATTGAATAATATCAGCTTACTAACATTATCATTTATAACAACGCAATGACTATAAAATGTTTATAAAGGCATACAAGAGTTTTGTTTCTTCTAAATGCCATTAAGATTCAGTAGTAAAACGTAGCGTGCACCATTTGCACTATAAAGGAACAGGTCTCGGGTAATCAAGGCTTGTCGTAAAGAAAATATTTAACGCTTAGCTCTTTGTGAGTGCGGAAGATGGTAATTATACATAAAGCCAATTACCTAATTAGAAGCGTCCCTTTGATGTCGTAATCAAAACGTTCATCAAGCCTTTCGTTAGTCGCAACAGGTGCTTAGAGTTTTTTTTTCTTCTATAAAAGCTACAGTCATTCCTCACAAGGAAAATGTATTCTTCTTAATATGTATCATATCATAATAATATTCTCTTGCCAAGGATACATAATTTACGTATATACTAAATTATTATTTAAAAGCATTACTCATGTCCGTATAGAAATTGGAGTAAAAGATTTTTATTAGAAAGACGCTTAACTAAGAAAAAATACAATATTATAAATACTATTAATGTAGTTTTTCTTGAAGACTTATCAAAGTTACAATTTTGATCCAGTTTTTACTTTTATCTTTCGTTAAACGCAAGCTTTCTATAGAATAAAAAACGAAACATTTAATTTCACTTATCTACACTTAACTTAATTAGAGCAAACAGATAAAGTTCAAGGTTTACGAACCTTGCAAATAATAGCGAAGCCCGCCTAGCTATTATGCAAATGTCCCGACCGTTGAACCATGATTACAACGGGAATTAATATTCCTAACTGGCAGGCAGACAACAGACAATGTAAGTACAATATAATAAAGAGACAAAGTTATAGATTGAAAAAGAGTTATTTTAATTATAAAGAGTCTATCTCCAGGACAATCTAAGAGATCAGATTTAGCAGTGAGATTTCAGAGTAGAAGATTTTAAATAATTATCATTTATATTTAATTTTTAAATATATGCTGATATAAATTAATCCAAATATCAATTTATTAAAAACGAAAATAATAATGTTTTAGCATGGAGGCAAAGTATTAACAATTTAATAATTACAATAACATTATGTATGATATAAATGTGCATTACATTTTTATGCATGGTTAATTGTGCCCACTTAGGCTATAAATATGTATCTTTTTTCGTAACAATTATATTACATTTAAAAAAATACTTAAATTTTATTATACAATAATTTTCACATACTACTACAATATTTTTGCTTTAAATGTTTTTTGTAAAGAGTCTTTTCTAATATCGCATATTATAACTGTACGGCATAGTAAATTTGTAATATAAGCATTTCGCTTTGAAATGACATATACGGAATGTTCATTTCCTCTCAGAGGCGTGGAAAACGCATATCTGGCGTCGAAACGAGATTGAAAACAAACCTAGTTTCAGAAACAGTTCCGCAGTTGGCACGTGCTATTTGCGTTGATCGTTGTCGACCGGGCTGAAAGCATACTGCCACCGTAACCTTTTACGTTTTTAAGCTGCTTTTAATTCTCTTAATGCATAAAACATTTCGTAACGAAACTTTTTATAGGCACTTAGGTTCTTTTAGGAGTAGTTTAGTATAAATGAAAATAAAATTGTCATTTACTGAGATGAATGTAATTTTTTATGTTGCTCGAAAAAAATCAACGAAATTTATCTATATTAATTTTTCTTTCTATATTATTAATTATGTAATTCAGAATTATTTATAGCTGAAATGTTCAGTACATAATAATTAACACTTTGTAATTCATAGTAAATCATTACTTAATGAGATACCTGAAGGTTGCACAAACAATTTTTCCTTTAAACGTTCATCAACCTTATTATCAATTGATCATCATCCTTAAAAGATATAGAGGTAGGAGAAAGTACTAAATTAAAATAATTGGTACTTATACTTAAAATAATAGGTGAGTTATTGATAATCCATAAAAATGTAAATTCAGGAAAATGTAGAACAAAGACTCTTTTTAAGTGGAGGATTAAGAGAAGTTTCAAGAGGAGGGTTGTAACCGTTATAATTCCACTCAACGGCACCGTAACCTACATTTCGATAAACACTTACCAGTAAGAATTTCATGACAAGTTCGAGTCCAAGAGGAACACAACAACTTTGAATTATACAATGCACAAAATACTGGGTAAAAAATTTTCTAAATAAGGAAAAATTATATGCTGTATAACGTATTGTTCCTCCGTGGCCCCGTGGGTTAGCCGCTTGCCTAGTAACGCGGAGGTCCCGGGCATGATTCCCGGGCCACATGAGTAGTGGAGCCGGGATGGTGGTAGGGTTTTTCAATTCCGCCTGGCTAGCTACCACCCTCAATATCAATCTGTCGCTATAACAGTATTACCGTATTCCATCTGCCATACATGTGAGGAGAGCCATATGTATTGTGGGCTAATACGCTTCTCCATCTACAGCCTCATTGTCATTTAACAATAGGTGAATTCGAGTTTAATGTTTTCAAAAGCCGTTCAATTCATATAACTTCTGTACATAATCACTGTTCAGTTATGTACAGATAAAATAAACTAAACAACATCTGCAAGTTCCAGTTAGTTTATTATTAAATGTATGTAATTGTAAACAATTTTAAACTCACAAGAAATAGAGATCCGTATGCAAGTATAGATCGCTATTTATCCATATTTCACTATTCGTTTGCAAAATATAGCACCCGCTAAAAGCTATTGGGCAGAGATCTGTTAATATTGATTCATAGGCATCTTTTAAACTTGTCTGTTTACAGAGTTGCGTCATTAAATGTCTGATCTAGTTAACAGTTGACCCAATTTACCGATTGTAATTCATATTTTTCTCTACGTCGTTTTTAAATGAGGTCTCTGCGTAAATCGTTTAATAGCTTTAAAGGTTTTACTATTCGTTTTATTGCACGAACACGCACCTTGGTAATTATAACTGTTTTCTACGAAACGAACGTACTTAATTATAATACGGTTATTAAGACTAATATAACTTTAATAATAAATATCTGAAAAAAGAACAATTGCTTCACTAAATTATAGAAATATGTAAAAAATCGAAGAATTAAAAGAATGTAACCTATTTTGTTATTATTTCTTATAAATTTACCGCATAAACTTACATTAAGATTAATTCAAACGTGAATACAAAGATTTCCGTTTAGACGTACAGATGTTTATTTTATACTTTAGAGATAAATAATCTTAAAAACAAACTGATTACATTCTAAGGCTTAAATATGTCTACATACATTTGAAGTATCGTATAATTTATTAATATGGAATTGATTTCGAAAACAATCTTTCATTGAATAGGTACTGGTTGGTGGAACGTGGGATATAACAAAGGGTAGAAAAACGTTGAACAAACTTTAAGCGCTGTACATTTTCAATAGTAGTGCACTTTGGAAGTCCTTCGTTGAAATTTTTTTACCTTTTCCTTGCACAAAATATGGGATTTTATGAAGTGTTATGAAAATCATCTACTTGTGTTTGTCTTCGTGTATAAATTCAGCATTGACTCTCTTGATTGTAAGTGCACTTTATTTGAAATTTAAACGATTTAGTTTAATTAACATGTTTTTCTGTTGTTAATTTGGGGGAAAAAAACTGGCACCTACAACACTAAATTTATTTTTATTCTTCGTTATATAACTTTAATTTCATGGCTAAATTTTAGTACCGCTTTACATTCTGATATAAATAGATTATCAAACTTAAACAGTTGCGCCCTCACATAGTGTTCATAATATTAAACAATATATCCTCACAATAATTAAATTTGATATTTTATTGAAAGTAAAAAAATAATAATTGGCCTGTAAGGAAGATATCAGACAGGAAGCAATTACAGACGATGTTTCTTTCTTATTTGTATAGTTGTATTAATGGTATTATATTTTGTTAAATATCGAATTATATATAGTCATAGAATTAAAATCTTGTAATAATATTTACATTCTAATACTTGCATTACATTATAATACATGCATTCAGTAAACATAATAATCTACAACGTTCACTAACGTGGAAATATATATTTGTGTCAGTCTATGAACAAAGTTATATTACTTCACGCCTCGTTCAATTTGGAAGCGGCTTCTCAAGGTTAAGCGAAGCTTGTAGTGATTGATAAGGCATGAAATACTTTACTTTTTGTTCGGTCAGCCTTGACGAATAAAATACCGTCAAAATCTCTTGATTCGAAGCTTTAGAAGGTATTCATCTAAAGACTAAAACAAAATATCTTATTCTTAATTCAAATATTTATTTCTATTTATTATTTTCTTTAAAGTGAATAGTTTATGATTTAATATAGGAGATATTGATATTAGGTATTCGAAACTAATTACGTAAGTGCAAAAATTTTTTATAATTTAAGTTTTATGAATTATTAGACACTGATGACTTATTATGTAGAAATAATCAGAGGCTGTTTTAGAAATCATGTCTGTCAAGTTTTACAGTGGCTTCTTTATCCCTCTTTAATTCTGGAGGCTCCGGTTACCGACGTTTGTAATTCGATCCCAAATAACTCCTAGGTGAAATGATAGTTCCATTTGCATTAGATTCTTACTGTCACAGTCCTCTGACCTCATGACCTCGTTACCCTCAATCGATCGCGTAATGTCACTTTGTTAGCCCAGAACACGCAGGATATTATATATACATTATAATATATACATGCGTTTAATATATTTTTAAAGCTTGCATTGTCAAATATTATTTGCTTATTAACCTAAGTGAACCGTACCAAACTTCTAAAACTGAATTGCCTATCGACAACCTAACTGCAAATATTTTTCTGAGCATAGATGAAGATCAGTAATGGAAAATTGTTTCATTTATTCACGATTGCTACAAAAAAGGTAAACAAACGCGTAAGAGCCAAGTAATGTAAAATGAATCTGAGGATAATTTACTTAAAGAGGCTGCGTTAATTAAGAAATTCACTTTAGATATAATATATGTATTTGCCCAATTCACATATCAACATTTCTATAAAATAGCTATATAAAATAAAAGGTACAAATTAAAACTTCAGTGACAAAATAATTATTTTATGTATTCGCTTTAAACTTAGAACTGAGGTTATCATTTGATAATAATAATAAATATTTTCTAAAAATCACCAGATTATATTTTATTAAGCACACTGTAAAAATAAACCATAAAAACAAATTGGTAAGTATATATAATAATAGTACCTAACGCGGACACTTTTGAGAAATATGTTACGCTTCATGTGTTTTACGAGAGCTGTTTCACTATTTATCGGAGTTGAAACCGATTATGAGGCGAGCCACCCACACGGTGGCGGATGGGGCCTGCTATTTTCCTCGGTAAACATTATACTAACGTTTCACCTGTTCTTTAAAACGAGATATTGCAAGACGCTCTTGAAACACGTTAATTTTGTATCATAATTTCCAATTTTTTTTTGTAGATTTCTCATTCAATTTAGATAAATTGTAAAAAATTTTATTCGACATAAAACACAAAGATATTTTTCAAACTGAATTGGTTAGGTGTTTATTTACAATGGTAATGCACAATATGTTATTTATTCTTAATTCTGGTTTATTTAGAATTGCTATTCTCTAATTTGATTAACAATATCATTTTGAAAGTTGCATACTGAAAATATTTGATATAAAACATTTTCTACAGTGTATTACTAGTGAATTCTCTACGAATATTACAATTTAGCAAGGTCTTTTGTGCAACGCCAACTTTTTCAAAAGCTAAAGTGCAAGAGTCATTAAACCAGAGGAAATATTTCCTCTTTTTTTTTTTGTTGAATTAATTGATCAATGTATAGGATCTGGCAGATATGAGTTTACATTGAGTGAAACATTTCAGTAAACGTAAGTTTAAAATAAATTAGTAATAATTTAATTTAATTTAGAAGTAGCAATCTATATTTCGGAATCATTGTAAAGTTGTCAGTAAAATGCAGCCTTAATGAAGGTGCTTTTTATATTGTAATCATATACTGAAAAAAATTATCTCAATAGAAATTAACCCTTAACGAATGAGCGGGTTTTACAGTACATAGATAAATTGTAAAGAGAATGAATGTTTTATTTCTAGGTGTGCCGGAAAAACATTTGTGATTTTTACTTACAAAAATGATGCCGAAAGAAGTAATTTCTTGAAACCACTAATAGCCCGTGTTAGCCCCACGCGGTCGATCGATTTTGCGAGTATGTACGTGTACGTTAAGGGTCAAGTTCTTTTTTCGTGTCCCAGCAGGAATATAAGGGTTGTTGTAGTTTTCTCCATAGCTCCCGGTTTTCGTTTTACCTCCAGCTTTTTTAAATTATACCCATCTGTGCTGCTACGTTACTGACTTTGACTCAAACCATCTTTTTCCTGTTGAGTTAGTTTTAACATTTATCGTAAATAAGACTAATTGTGAACTGTAATAATTGCTTTCTATAATTTTCATTTATACACAAACAAAATGTTTAATGCTCATCGATTATTCGTAGTTCAAAAAGCCGCTACAATAAAAATAGACAAAAATTAAACTAATCCATCAATGGATATCCGTGTCTAAACATTCCCACTAAACGGTTTTTGTAACCAGAACAAACAAACGCGAGTTCAGCTTTCCTTATTTCCGTTCCTATTAGAAAATTATTTAACAACTGCTATTGGAGAACATAAATAGCACAAAGTAGTCTTCATATGTTTATATCTTACATGAATGTTTAAGCTATTTTAAAATAAAACCATACGGTTATGAAACCTGTACAAATAAGTGTTGCTAGAGGACATAATAATTAATATAATTTATTCTTAAAGATTTTTGTTTTAATCCAATAGAGACTGCCTTTGTAGAGCAGTCGTTTATCGCTTGGCTTGTAACATTGAGTTTCGAGGTTCGATTCTAAAGTCACGTGTAGTAGAGTCCAGATGGTGGCGAGACTTTTTTCGAATCAGCCTAGTTATCTAACACAAACAACGTTAATCTGCCACCATAATGTCGTTATTGTGTGCCACATACATGTGAGAGCCAGATTATTGTGGGCGAGGAAGCTACAGCTAAAGAAGAGATATCTAAAAATTTTTTTCTCGTAGACCAATTTCAAAGTTTTGCTACTTTCAGTAGAAATATCATAGTTGACTCCCAAAATTCGGAGAAATAAAGTACACTTTCTTGTGTAGTATGTATTATTTTTAATGGGACGGATGTACTTGATGATATTGCAGCAAAATTTTAATATTCGACTGTAAACTTGTGAACTTCCATTTTTTTCACACCATCGTCGACCCCTGTTTGATCTTCTGAGGACTTCTGTAGGTCCACCTGAACCACTTTGAGGAACACTAATTACATAGTTCTAAAGTCTTTTTGTCACGTAACATCACAAACAGAGCGGTTGTCGTCGAAGAAGTTATTTTTCAACAATGGACTCGAAGAGAATAAAAATGTATTGATAGTAATTTTTGTTTATCGACAGGTGCGTGTACGCGAATTTTACATCGCGATGCAGCGTTGCCCCTACATCCACGAGATGAAGGAGCGGCTGCTCGGCGCCCCGGTTGAAACGCTGGAGACGAAGGAGGCGCGAGAGGCGAGGGAGGCGAGAGAGGTCAGGGACGCCAGGGAGAATCCCAGACCCACTCTCGATCAATTGCAAGACACCCAGGTCGGCACCATCGTCAAAGTAAGATTTCATCTTCACTACCATCATTACCTTATATTTATTTAATTACTGATTCTTTATTTAAAACTTTATTAAACTAACTTTTGTTATTATTATTTTTTTAAATGATAATGTTGAAGCACTTTAATGATTTTTAAATGATAATGTTGAAGGTCTTTAAATATTTGCTTGTAATTATTAGTGTATTTTTCGTACAGGAAGTGTAATGATAAAATAACAATAACAATATAATAACATAACAATTTAATAATTTTGGTAGTGTTAAGTAAAATTTATAAATAACTTTAATTTAACAACAAGTTAACGTAAAGGTAACAAACCTAACTTTAAAGTAATAATTTAGATTATTTTGAAACCATGTAATATATTATTGTAAAAATAACTAACGCAGTACATCGAAGTATCAGAAAAAATCGTGTGTTCAATTAATTCATCAGATACTGTAATTAATATTTAAACAATGGATATTTTTTTTTTGCTTTGTTCTGTTTCACATCGCATTACATCATTTTAGCATTTAACGCAGGAAAAAAGCAATTAGATTTCCATGTACCTGTGGAGAATATCATAATATTAACCAATTACCGAATGCTTTGTAGGAACCCATGCTTCTAAATTTATTATGAATATTAGTGCCGTACTTTTGTATTTGATTACGGGGTATACCGTTTCCTTGTTTTTTACATACCAGCATGGCCTAATCCAATGTTAAAGGGTATCTCAGAATGTTTTTCTTTTTTCGATGTTAAATAAAAAACAACAATATCAATTAAAACACCTTTTATTTATTGTTAAATTAAAGAGCAGTAGTTGAGTTTAATTATGAAAAAACGACCGTTTGCAAATGTCCACCATTCGTTTCTTCACACTCATTTAACCTGGAGCTAAAATTTTCAATCACTCGCTGAAGCAACGCTCTTGGAGTTGATTTCTTCAGTGATTCTTTGCTTCAAAACATTCAGGTTGGATGGCAATGGATTGTAACTATACTTTTTAGATAGTCCCATAGAAAAAATTTACAGTCGTTAAATCTAGGCTCCTCGGTGGCCAGTTGATGTCTCCTCGGCGGCTTATCACTCTTCCAGGGAATTAATCATGAAGAGCAGCTAATGAGTCATTTGTAATATGAGAAGTGGCCCATCTTGCTGGAAAAAGTTGTTGCGGTTGTACCCATCCTGGTTTTGCATTTCTGTAGCTAAAAAAGTCCGAATCACATGGCAATATCGATCAGAATTAATACTCTGAGTTCGACCTCGATCATCCTCACAAAAATATGGACCGATAATTATTTGAATTGATATGGCAGCCCAAACAATAGCTTTTGGCGAGTGCAAGGGCTTCTGATGCAATTCTAGCGGATTCTCGGGAGCCCAGTATCTGCAATTTTGTTTATTCACGTGACCGTCGATGTGAAAATTCGATTCATCGGAGAATCGGATGTTATTGAAACTCCTAAAACGGGTTATCAATATCCTGCAGAATTCGACTCGTTTATCAGGATCATCAGACTTTATTTCTTGAACAATAACAATTTTATAGAGGTGAAAATGTAAGTCTTTCGAAATAGAGTGATGAACCGTAGATATGTTCAAATTAAGAGAAGCTACGCGCTATCTCAACGACTGTCGTGGGTCGTCCATAACAGACTGTCGAACGCAGTCGACGTTCATGTTCGTTCTTGATGTCCTTTTGCGCCCAGACGATTTGTGCGGCATTGTAGTCTCTTCAAACTTGCACACCCAATGTTTAATTAAATTAGCACTTGGCACATGTTTTAAGCTTGTTAAATTAAAATGTGTCCTGCAGAGACGACGAAAAACAGTGTAGAAATCGTCGTATAAAACGCTCGCAAATAAAACGCGCAATGCGGTGCCGTGATACGATTCATGGCTACTAAACTTAAGCCGGCCAAGTGATTGAGACCACTCCCCTCCCCCTGCCATCTGCGGTTGACACATAGTGGTCAAAATTCAAAAACGAAAAACATTCTGAGACACCTTTTATATACTTAAATCTAATATAATACTTAAATTCATTAAATTATATATTAAAATAAGAAATTAAGTTAGAAATATTTGTTATCGTTCATAACAGTTTAAAGTAAAAAAAAATATTAATGAAAGAATATTAACATTTTCCTTAAGTATTTATTAACCTCTTGCTAAATAGCCATTCGTTTAAAATTTAACCCATATTAGCTTAGATGTTTGAAACATCATAGTTTATGAAAGGCTTTTGATTTACGTTATTATATTTCGTTAATTCGAAAGATGATCGAGAGAGTGGTTGCCGTAATTAAAAGAAAACATTCACGAAATCTGTTTACAAAACGATATCCAAAATTGTAAACTAGAGACGAATACGGCTGTTTTAGCGTTCCACGTAATAGGTTAGTTTCTTTTGAATGTGTAACAAAAAAAATAATAATTAATGGGGGTTATATAATTTTTTCGGAGTCGAGGGAAATGTTCGAAAACATAACCTATTTCGGGGAAATGTTAATACAGGTTTTACTATGGAACTAACTAAATTTCCTCCGTGGTCATTCTCAGCGTTTGTAGAATCCCAGGATCTCCATTAAGAACACCGCATTTGACAGCGACGCAACATTTTGTCAACAGATGGCGTTTTCTTGAAAAATAAATTATTACGGCATCATCCATTTTTTTCAATATAGAATGATATAATCTTGTTTGCGGCTTTAGCTGAATTCGGACGGGTACGGTTCGCACACGTCGCCGGCGCGCGCGCCACTCGTCGCGGACGAGTGCGAGCCGCCGGCGGACGAGAGCGACGCCCTCTCGCCGACCGACGCGGTGCTGCGGTACCGCGCTTGCTGCCAACCAGACACGAAACCCAAAAATGCAAAGTGAGTCAAACAAACATTCACATTTTTATAGGCAATGTGGTTATTAACATACATGATGAAGTATGCTCGCCTAGAATATTTTTCCACATGATAGAAACGATCTTATGGCAGCAGATTGATATTCATTGAAAAAAAAAACTAGATTATAACTAATCACATCAGCCATTTATGAACTATGATGCCTATCAGACATTTATCTTTTTTCATCGTTAAAACACTACAACATTGACGATAATAGGTACGAAGATAATGACATTTCATAGATTTCATTGTGATAGATTTCTTTTACCGTTTATATGAATAACAATTCCTATCGCCAAACACTGGTGTTTAAACATTACTGGGCTTGAATAAAAAGGCTGCATTAGGTATATAATACACCGACAAAAGTAAATTTAACATGTTTCGACAATGAATGATTTTCGTCTCTTTTCTCCTTTAAATTAAAAAAAATATATACTTTAACTAAATAAAGCTGCTACACATCATCATAAAATGTCCGCATTATTTCTCTACTAAATGATGATTAGAATAAATTACTTAGGAAGATAAGTTCATCATATACAATATGGTTCTTCCATAATTAAATACCTGTATATAATAAAGATGTAGTTATTTTAAATTCATTAATCAGTTTTTGTAACTAATACTATATTAATTATTACATTTCTGCCGTGAAATAAAAGAGAAAAATGGACGATGAAAGTAAAAAGCCGGGAGAGATATCTGTGAACGATCCATCACATTACGGTGAAAAAAAGCAAACACACCATTGTAATCGATCACACGTTGCGCTTTTGTACATTGTAATGGTATTGCTTCAGATTTCGCTCAAAGCACAATGACAATAAACAAATTGTTTGCGTAACTACACACGCTATATTTCAATGAAACAAGTCCTACGTGCTAACATTGTTAAACTTTATATTATTAATAAAATCAGTATTGTATTTTGCGACTACATGTAGCATGTAGAAAAGTTTTTATAATAATATTAGTTACTCATGTTATTATCACATCATGGAGGATCATACTCTATGACAATATATTCATACAGGGTTAAGCAACGCTAAGTTGACGTAAATAATTCTTAAATTAGTTATCCCAAGGATGCAAATAGTATAAAAATTAGTAGATTCGTGTCCAGGACATAATTCTGTTTTATACAATTTTTTTTCATAACTGGAGATCTTATTCTAGGCTTCATAATCTAGATAACCTTTATAATACATGCGCTATGCATCCATCGATATAAAAGTTATATTAATAAAATATAAAGATAAATATAAACGTATTGAGTAAAACGCTGCTATATACCAAAGCCCTCTTAGCTAATGCGTAACATAAAATAAAAACTAGGTTACCTTGCGCTATTAATACGGATCAAAAACAGGATTACATTTAAAAAGCTTTAATGGACAGTCTAAAAATATAAAGGGGAGGAAGCTGTAATCAAAGCGCTTCTACGTCGCATGGGTGGACAATCGATTAAATGGTAGGTGTACCAGCGAAGCACGTGCAATGTTAAAAAATACATAAAATGGACCTTATACCGTAGCATGAAAGTATAAAATCATCGTTAACTTAATTTAAGTACAATCAGGAAGGCAGTCATCCGTTGCCGAACATAGACATGGTAACGAGCGGTCAGTACCTTGATGTCTGGGGACCGGATGTAACTATTAAAAGGATAGGTGTTGCTATATGAATATTCTAAAGTAAATTATTTTAAAAGGAGTCAAATGTTTTAGAGTTCATCGAACATATAGTGCATATGAAATAATAGAAAAGAATCTTTGCTGTACATTGAAATTATTCTATATACAAAATACTTAGACCTTTACAAGGTACATGAAGTTTCCACATTCGATTCCTTGTTTGAAAAAATCATGTTTAAATCCATCGCGTCAGAAGTAACTCCACTGTACCCAATCTATGTGAATCAACTAATTTCCAATAATTCCGACTTTGTGTAACTAAAATAGTAAATAGATCTAAAGGTATTATAAATTTTCCACAACAATTTAAAACATATGTAATACTTCACGATGTCGTTGGAAAAAATAATCTAAATCGATATAAAAATTGGATGCTACTGGAAGCCCAAAGGAAATAAATATTTAAGTTTGTTTTACGGATTTGCTTTATAAAATTTGGTTGAAATAAACATTAAAAAAAAATTAACCGTAAAAAAAAATTGTTGAATTATTGGTACTTCACTTGAACGCCAACTAGCGCCATCTAGCTTTCGTCGAGGTAACGTGCTCAATACGCATGTGCAAAGGTACAGAATAGAAAATTGAATCTTCGGATTGGTTTATACGCAGTCATGTATACAGGAGTAAACTGACCATGACGGCGCATGTTTGAATCTGCTATTAGAATGAGATATGAACTAATTACTTAGAAAACACATTACAGTTCGAAAATCAAGTGCCGAAAAACTACTATTAACGATTGATAAATTCTTTTAAAGGGTACCAGGTACCTCTTGAGCATTGATAAAAACGCGCAATGCCAAAGATTTGTATAAAAATAAATATTGAAGTTGATTATTTTGGAGTATTAACATTAATGGTTCGTGAATTGTTATATTGTTATTGCAGTTACAATGTTCATGAAATCATCACCTTAAACAGATATTTAATTATCATTGTATCGCTTCTTACGTATATCTACTTGCATAGCATGTAGGTAATTAGAAATAATTAACACGAGTATAGTAGATATATACATGTAACAATGGGGAGTGTCTTTTAGAATTCTAAAACGTTTATCTTATATATGTTTTTTATAACTAAATAAACACACCGTTTGTAATAACTAGTTATATAAAGTAAAGATATTGAGTTTTCATTTTACAGCGTAGCTTTCTATCATTTGTATATATTTATGTATGGGCGAGATGTGTATCTGCCTATCTTAATATGATAAATTCATGTTCATTTCGTACAGGCGGACTTTATGTTAATCCCAAAATACGTATACCTTATTAAGATTTAGTAAATTTTAAAACAAATGTAATATGCAATCTGAATATTACAAAAAGATATCAAATAACCTTAAGATTCCGTCCAGGATATGAATAAAAAATACTAAATAATTTACCACAACAATGGATACCCGGGCTTATCCGTCTAGACAGTCAATGGCGAACGTATCGCTGGCCCATTAATGGATGCATTTAAAGTCGACCGACCAAAACGATATGCAAGTGTGTATTGTGCGCAGTGATACAAGGCCATTTTGTTGTGTTCCTTATATCATTGACGAGTTTAAACTCTTGATTGAAATTGCTGAGACGCAATTGATACCGAGATGGGCATACTGAACATTAGCAATGCATTAACTTATTGCTGTATGTAAATTCCCTTTTAAGCATTAAGGGTTTTAATCTGTTGATAATGCATTGTCATTATATTCGTTGGATATGAAAACAAATCATTAGGATAATAAGTATGAAAAATTAAAAAAGAAAAATAACTTCTAGTTTTGGAATGGAGAAGTCTACCATTTGAATTATCTAACATCATTTATATAGCACGATTACAAAAACTCGTTTTAGTGAATATGAAGTATTGGTTTCGGACTTAGTTCTTTGTTTTCTATCTTGTGAAGAAAGGAAATAGAATGTTGCCTGTAGATTTTTTCTTGTACATAATACAAAAACATGTTCTGTGTAACAAAGTAGTCCATTGATTTCTAAATAGTTTAGCCACACGATGTAAATTCTGACACAGTGGCACTAGCTGTCTGACGATAATTAAATTTATACCCTTTCGATGGAGTTCGTTAACAAAAAGCTGTTATGTAATAGTTTTTAGTTGGTTACTTGTTAATTAGTGCGTTATTGCAGTGTATGCACTACTCTTACTAGATCTCTTTTTTTTTATATAGCGATACTTTTAAATAATACAAAGTGCTACTCAAAATGTTAATAAACAAAAAGCAACACTAAATTTACTCTTTTGACAATCGGACATCAAGCTTATTTATTTAAAAAAAATTCTTCATCAAAAAAATTTACTTTATGTAGGTTGGCTGTGAAATAATAACCATAAGGATGGCCTCCTATCTAATGGTCACAACTCTAATGATTAATTTATATTTTAAATATTTTCTATAAACTTTTTTTAATTGTCAAACTTGAGCGTCTACTTAAATGACCTTAATCGGACATTTACCGGTTTAGTACTATTTAATAGTATTTTACTGATATGTGGGTAGTTTTTATACCGATATCATGCTAATTCTTATATATCATGGATTAGTTTCGTTATTCTGATCTATGTGACTATACATAAACGCTTAGTTCTTTATCCTCGCGCTAAAAACATAGGTCAATACGGTTTAAACATGATGAATTTAATGAATTAGGTATGTGTTTTTAATAAATAAAAAATTATTTCATAGATAGCTTAGAAATAGCGTTTGGTTATGCAGGCAGCTATAACGTGCGCAGTATTTTTAGGGCGTTTTTCCCTGCTTTCGGGAAACAGGGGCCGGGTCAGTGGGTCGCGCGCGCAGCCTCACAAGCCCTCCGAGTGTCGCGCGTCTATCGACCGACAGGCGTCCCTGCAGGGTTGACAAAAATTTACGTAATATTTATGTTACAAAATTAAAATTTTACAATATCATTATCAGCCGATATATGCCCAAAACTGCAGTTGTTGATAATAAATAAGATAAATTGTTTAATATTCATTTGAAATAGTATACGCATTTTTTTAAAACAACAAAAAAAATATTTTGGTTTCGGTTGGTTTTAGCCATTTAAATTGTATGGTAACAGAATTTACAGTACTACAGTAATACAGTAATTTCCATCCTCTGATATTTAACTCTAATTAATGGTAGAATGTAGATGGTTCAAAAGAAATCTAGAATAATTGTATATGAAGGATATTAAAAAGTTTTCATCGATCAGTATTGAAAAGCACTTAAATTCCTTTTGTAAATGTAAATGTGAGGAGGCCTCTTTAATACTAAATTCGCCATGTGCATGACTTTATAACCCATGCACATCTATTACATAGCAACCTTTCGTTGGCATCAAAGAAGCAATTTTGTCAAATATAGTCCCCTCGTGCCGTTTACGAGCACGATTTATATAAAATGGGGTGTTTACTGGAGGGTCGGTGCCGCCCCTGATTTTTGCGTCCTTCAACGCGCAGCATCCGCTACTGCGCAACTCTCGACGCACTCGAGCCGGAGGCACGGCCCCGACGCCGCTCCTTTGTACTTCCGCAGTTATTTTACCTTGAATAAGATCCTTGCAGTTCCGCCCTCACCTAAACCTTAAGCTCGCTTGACTCCGCTATGTTCTTGTAAATTTCCATTCACCTTCTCTGACCCGTGAAGTGTTAGTGATGGGGAAGGAGAAACATCCGATGGAGGCGGAGGTGAAGGTGGCCACTGTAGATTTGGAGGCGGTAGACAATATGGCTACTCTGCCTGTGGGTCAACATCGTCAGCAAGGCAGCGACATCGCCATCGCTGAGAAACATAATACAACTAATAAAGAGATGGAATTAAAGTGTGTTCAACCCAAACCTTCTAAGAAGTATGTTAATCTTCGATAATATAAATTTTATTTCAAAAGGTGTAAGAAATGAATGGGTGTTTTAATTACTTAAAAATACTTATGTTGAAAAAGTTACATTAATTTTGTGTTTCATCTAAAATAGTTATTGTTTATAGACTATTTACTAAGAAAATTTATATAGTAATAATTATCTGTAAATTAAAATAATATTTTTTTAATATTACTAACTACATTTCCTATTTTTTCAAATTTCAGAACGTCTTTATTCATTATCTCAAGTTTCATCTATGCTAAACTTCTGGTGGTGGTTTGCGTCGCGTATGTGATCAGCGATGTCATCACCCACAACTTACCACTCTATTACTACGAGGGATTCTTCACCTACTTATACGGCATGAGTATCTTATTCCTGCTGTACGTCTTTTGTTTCCTACTTCAGGGTACGTAAATTTTTATAAGGATTAAAATTATCATTATTGGAAAGTGTTTATGATAATTATTATTATACTTAGAAAGTGCATGCTGCAACGGTAGCCCGCCAAAACCTAAACCACCACCAAAAGAGAAGAAACCTAAAAAAGAAAAGGAAAAGAAGACCAAGGACAAAGAAGGCAAGGATGGAAAAGATGGTAAAAAAGATGGCAAGAAAGAAGGTAAAAAGGATAAGGACAAAGATAAGGATGGCGGAAAGGACAAAGCGGCCAAAGAAAGCAAGAAACAAAGCCAATTTCAGGTCAGTGATATCTTTAGAATATTTTTAATAGCATATCATATCAGCAGCACATCCAATTTTTTGTTTATAACCATATTTGTATTCATTTCTGGCATCCCATCGTTTCAATATTGTGTTAGTTAACCTTTCAATATTGTGTTTGATATGAAAAAATAATACAAAATGCAAACATAGCAGTTTATGTTGTAAAGCTTTTATAAAAACGTCATATTAAGCGCTTCGTTAGGACATTACTGGCCGCATGACCCCTTTTCTGTTTACGCTGGCTACTTTTTTGTTTTTCCATATCATTTGGGCAGGAGGTGTATCCCCGTAAGATGCGTGATAAAGTTCGACAACAACAATTGCAAATGCAAATGGCACAATTGTATGCGTCCGATCAGGTGAGGCATATTATGAAATGACGCATCCTGCTTGATGTATAATCATATTACCAAGCTTTGGATGTGCTGTTTTAGTTACTTTAGTTGCAAATTATTATGCTTATGTCTTGTCCGCTATGTTCCCCCTTGCTACTTCGATATACAAACGAAGCCGATGCTTAAGTAGTTGAAACAGTTTTCTGTGCGTCCATAATTAACAACGTTGATTCTCCTACTTCAAACACGAACTAATTTTGCTCTCAACATCAAAAAGATGTCTTCGATGAAAAAATAATTTAATACCCTTACTAATTACACATATTTACAGTCTATGCGGTATTTAGTTTTGCACATATTTTATTTTGTATCATTACTAGAAGTTTACCCTTCGTAATTTTTAGCAACAAGATGTGGTGGAGTTAGAAGCGGGGCCTATCGCAAGGCCTATCCGTCGGCGCAAGACATCGCAGAACGACCACAGTCACGGAAGCTTCTTCCTTAGAATCGGGGCAATAGGTAATAGGACAATGTTATGTTGATATTTATTTTAACATTGCAAATTTATTTTCTTAAAGTAAAACTCCACTAATTACGAACTATTTTGCACATTACTTAATATTTGTGAATAATAACGATAATTTATATTACAGCATTTGGCCTGGGCACTATGATCTATAATGGTTTGGAATTTGGAACATTTTTCGAATTGCCTTTGGATTCACCGTGTTACCTCATACTAAAAGGCATTAACCCAGTGTTACAGATGGTTTTCACATTCATGCAAATGTATTTTATTTTTATGAATTCAAGAGTAAGTATATATATTAATTAATCGAATGGTCTATTTTTTTTTAAATCTATATTCATAGTCATTTGTTTGTGTTGCAGTTGAATATTCATCGCTTCAAGGTGATCGCGCGATTTGGTCTAATGCACGTTGTTGCTACAAATATTTGCGTTTGGATTCGCACTCTGGTTCTAGAGTCTCTTAAGGAGATTACTGATTACCATGTAAAGAACCCTCAAGGTGCACCTGGCGAAGGCGTATTAGGAAGTAGTTTTTTTTTTTTAATTTTATGGGGTTCTTAATTTGTTATTTTCATAAATATTTATTATGTATTAAATTAATAAATACATTTTTGATTTTATAGAAGTCATCCGAAAGCATACCTTGAGGCATTCTGGTAAAGTGTTTGGTGCTGTAGCTACAGTTGCAACAACTGCCTCGACAACAGCTATTTCAATTGCTAAGAGTACCAGCGATCAGATATTGAACGTTGTTACAAGCACTGTCGGTGCACCTGCTACCACGTCGACAACGAGTATGTAGTATGAAATATTTTTATTTAATTACTCTTAATTGACCACATTCCCACAAACCTCTAATTCACATGAACACCATACATGTTCGTAATACCAATCCAACTAATGTGCATGTATGTTTTTAAAATTATTGTTAAAAAAATTTTCAGCTACCACTCCCTCTCCATATTATAATGCTGGTGGTGGGTTCATACCTAAATCAAAAATAATAGACACTATTAAGAGTACAGTAGGGTATGGGAACGGAATGGGTTACGGTCACGAGTTTAAAGACTCGTGGCCAAATGATAACCCATTCACAACCACATCAACTTTCGCATCATTATCGACGCAGAATGAAAAAGTGGCACCGACTCAAACAGCCATGTTGGAGGTATTCCAATGGCTTTACACTTCGACTTTGAAACCAGTCGTCAGTACCATGAGTACAGTGGTTACTTCCACTCCTGGACCTTACATAACTAATAAAGATGAATGGGGTAATAGCATTCAAAAATATCGCGTCGATGAACCACCACATGCGCCAGGTTTGTCGTTGGAGTGTTCCATCATCACATTTTGTTCGATGCTGTTGCACTATTACTTTGCGATTATGTTATGTTGTCACGTGTAGATTGCACATGCATTACCTTATATTTGTAATTGATATTTTTTATGCATGTGCCGTCTTTATTTTGCCCTTATTTCAATTATTTTTAATGTCCAACCAAAGCACCTGATAGTAATAAAAAATAATATTTTTGTTTTTTCTTCAGCTAATAGTTCTACGGAATTGTTTGAGTCTTTCGATACTTTAAACCCAGCTGCTCTAATTGCCAATATAGATAATTCAACTGTTTGTGGGAGGAACCCAATCATGGGCACCATTGTAACCGACTCTGCTCCATACCTATATCCATTTATTATTGAATACTCGCTTATTGGAGCCGCAGTTATTTACGTTATGTGGAAACATATTGGAAGATATCCGAGGTAATAATTGTTGTAGGAAAACCATCAAATATCATATGTAATTAATTTTCACTTCATCTTGGTAGCGATGCAACCAACAGCATTTCATCTTTAACAGTAGAGAACATTTGAATATAACTTGCTCCTAACATAGATATAATTGTCATTAACCAGGACTTGTAGTTGTCAAAATCATAGGGGCAGTAATTGAGATGTTTACATGCATTTGGTTGCAGCGTGGCGAACGATGAAGATCTGGAAAGACGTCTGGAAGCTGTTCTCTCCCGCAGGGCAGCGGCTCTAGCAGCCGCTCAACGAGGCAATCGTGTGGATTGCGCTGGAGCTTCTAAAGGCCTGTTCTGCGGGCTGCTGCTTCTGGTCGCATCTCTTATCTGCTTGATACTCTTCTTCGTCCTTATCAGACACCAAGAATTAAAACGCCTTTCCATTTACTTGGCTGATGTGTCCCATTGCGCGCTTATGATCCTGTCTATATTGGCGATATTGATTGGATTTATACGGTAAGTTGTACGAAACGAATTGAGTACATATATTTTTTATTTTTCATTTCTTATTTTAACGAATTGTAATTTTTGTTTATCCTAATTTTACTTTTGTTTCTTTCCTTTTCCTTTACCCATTTATTTGCTCCAATTTTTGTATTACCACGTTTCTGCACATTATTCACTGTGCCTATCTAAACCACTTGAAAACGTATTGTAAAACATTTCAACTTGACAAACATTTTAAATAATTTCTCCCGGAAAATTTAACTTTATAATACACATTGTTTCCTAATCTTTCCTTAATCGTTCTTACTACGTCTTCACTTTAATTTATCTCTTTTTGTAATTAATGTTTTTTTTGTTTAATGTAACGGTTAATTAATCTCCCATTTTTACCTCCTGTTACCATTTTTGGTTAATCTTATTAATTCTAAATATAAGTGGCCGTAAATTGAAATGGAGCGCCAATCCTCCTTCCTGTACCGAGCCTCTTCGCAGGGTGCAATCTTTGAAATTTCGCTCAGAAGAACAATCGGATCTTAATGACATCCTTCTCCGTGTCTCTGCTTTTGGACTCTTCGTGTACGCCGTATTTAGCGTCATCGCTGGTGGTATGGGCGCCTTTACTCACGAACCGAACCTGCTTGTCATGATTACTGGATGTTTGAGCGTACTACAGGTAAGTTCATTTTGCTTATTTTATTGGTAGCAGATTTTTTACCGGAAAGCCACAGTAACCTAATGCAAGCAGTAACATGCAAACGTTACTTTGTTCTGATATTAAGAGTGCTGTTAGTAGTACCATCTTCCGTCTCAAGATAATGATATCATTATCGTGTACGTAAAGTGTGCATGTTCTACAAATATAGTTTGAATTCTCATTGTCACGCAGTTTATAATCGTTTCATTAAGTCACAATTGCCTAATTCCAGGTGGTTCTTCAACTGCTGTTTATTGCTGATGTGTCTCGGCGCCGTGTTCATTTGCCGGAGCAAGAGCGCAGCAAACCGGCTCGCCAAGCAGTTACCTTTCTTCTCATTTGTAATGTTACCATGTGGTTGATATATACATTCGAGGCGCAAAAAGTATTAGCAAACCCGGTAATTATAAAAATTTCTATCTAGCGAACTTTTTGTGTTTTATAACATTTTATTTCGGTTATCCCACTATAAGCATAAATAATAATACAATTCTTGTTTACATTTATATATCTTTGGGTCAAAAAAGCAAAAATATTCTTTGATACTTGTCAAAAGTTTAGACATGAATAAACTTTATAACCCCAATATGAAAAATCTTAAGATCATCGTACAAACTTTCATCCTTCATTGCAATTGTGCAAGTTTTATATTTTCAACATATCTCTTTTTAAAGTTTATTTAATTCTATACGACAATTTATCAATATTAGAACAGAGTTTTGAGCGTGGAAGTGTAACAGATAAATATACTTTCTTATTTATGATATTAGTGTGAGTTACCTTATTGCAGAATTTATAACTAAATTAAAAAGTATGAAGTATTTTTTTTTAATTTATAACTGAAATATGATTTTCGTTTATTTTTAGGTACAACTTGATTTCTACGGCTTCGTAGCTTGGTCTCTCGTACAACGGTTCACTTTGCCGCTTTGCATCTTCCATCGTTTCCACTCGGCTGTCACTCTAGCCGAGATTTGGAAGACTAGTTACAAAGCGCGTCTGGAATGAACATAAAAATTTGCGGATTTTAAATCCAATTTCCAGATCTTTTGAGACCCTCGACGATTCAGGGTTAAATATATCGATTTCGTCCTGATCCGGGACAGCAATTTTAATAGTTAGAGCAAGTACGAGTATTTGTTGATAGATTTGAATTGTCTCGCTATTTCATCGTATTAATATAGTTATAGGATCGAAATTAGAACTTGAACGAATATTTCAGTAATCTAGGTATTAATTGCTCTCCCGGAGTGTATAGGTTGACGTAACGAAAACAATATCCACTAAACATGTCGATTTATTATGTTGATTATTACTGTCCCGAAAATATTGTCTCTTTTACTTACTTTTTCTTACATTCCAATCTCTTATCGCTGCTGTTTTAAACAAATTACTTTTCTTGGAAGACTGACTCTGGAGACTTTGAGAGAAATTTAACATCAAAACAAAATTCCATTTTGTTTATTTATTTAAGAAAAAAGAAATATTGCTCATATCCTTAACGTTTACTCAAAAACTAATCAATTTTGATAATATGTGAAACTCAGTTGAACGAAATCAGATAATACATCCCTGTTGTGAAGTGTTCCCTCCTGTGTTAGATATAATTTTTGTGCCATGATTTTAGGGTAAGATACAACAATACAAGTAAGAGAACAAAATTGACAATATTTTACATTTTTAATTGACCATGACTAAAAATTATAGGCGCATTGCCTTTTAAAACAACATAATTCTTATTTTTATTGTCTCTCATTTCATATCAGATGAATACAATATATTCGTAGAACTTACCGTTTGTGTGACTTTTGAAATTCGTAGTATATTAATGGTAGATCATTTCTATAATAACTTTTCAGAAGATTTATTAGCCAACATATTATTCGGGATAAGCGAGTAGAATTCTATTAAAACTATAATACGTATATACTCTTAAGATTAGATAAAATTCAGAATATATGATTATATGGATTTAAATGTACTTAATCGTAGAAAATGACAATGTTGTATGGCGCAAAACGCAGTTGACTGCTTTGAACAGGTTAAACGAATGTTTGAGTTGAAGGCATTTTTAAATTGCAAGGGGCCATAAAATAATATATATAATGCATCGCACATCTATATACCGCTAATACTTTATTAGCACATCCACGATAATATTATGATAATTTATATAGCTCTCGTAGTTATAAAATTAGAATTTTACGAATTAAAAATTTTTCGGTGTATTTATGAATATCGTCACGAAGAAAGCGTAGCTACTTTATTCCTGGCGATATAAAATTTTTGATATTTCTCTTGAAATTGCTATGTTAAAAACTCTTGGATCACTTTATTGTGTTACATTAAAAACTTCACTGCAATATTTTCGTAACGGTCTTTTGTGCAATCTATTTTTATAAGCTATCTAATTTTACAATCTAATAATGAACCTGTGTATATGGTATCATTAATGGACGCATTGAGCGTAATATCATTTCTATATTTATGAATTTTTGTATAATATAGTTCTTAATACATATAATTTATACTATATTTATTTTGTAATTAACAAATAAGGTTAATAAGTAATTTATTGATTATGAGAGTTATGTGTGCTCACATCGTGAGATTTTGAGTGATTGTAGTTGGAGTTTTTTAACTGGTTTATTATTATACTTTAATGTTAAAATTTATTCGTAACTACATATACGTTAGTCGTAACCATCCCCCATTCTTATTACTTTAAAAGGAAGTGGCAAGTAATGGTTAAAGAAACATTTAGAATTTTTTCTGTGAACCAAGAAATGTGTTGGCTTGTTTATCACTGCCGTTAAAATTAATACCACATTATAATAATAAGCTCTTTGATAAATCTTTACTATTTCTGACTTGTTCAATTTTGTAGGTGATATTTACTGTGTACCTAAATGTTTGGAAGAAATATAACGAAGTTTGTAACACTAGATGTAACGTGTGGTTACTCAATCAAATCGATGTTTAATAGATACCAAAAATTAAAATTTGGACACTCTACCTTAAATTATAAAATGTAATTATTATAAATGTCTATTTGAATAAATTCAATAACATTAATTTTCGTTTTACTTTACCTTTTAAGTATTCCTCCAAATAGCGAAAATCAATCATAGATATTTAAGAATAGGTTGTAGAAAGCTTTTCTTTTATAAGATTACATCTTTAAGGACGATTGTTTATAGCAAGAAAACGAAGTTGTTTCTTACATTAAAGGATATAATGGGAATAATCTAAATAGTATTATACAGTACAGAACAATGTAAAATTTGTTAAAAAATAAAGTAACCTAGTTATCTATTCCTTAAATTTATAACAGAGCGTATATTACGTTTCAACCAAACGATTGAATGTGTTCTCTTCTCTCTATAGACAGCACAACGTTAGTATTATTACAATAGTAACGATGGTCGTGTTTTTGTCAACTGGAATTGTGAACACGTTGAACACATAAAACGAACAAGTATCGCAAATTGGTCCGCGCAAGTTTACTCGGTCGGTTTAATCAATTCTCTCTATATTATGTCTCTCACAAACGACACCACACATTTATTGCTGATGTAGTCAGTAAGTAGTTATTTTTACAAAAGTCACTGACAAGATACTAAGCAATTATTTATAATACATGTTTATCTGACCTAATTGCGTAATTTTATAAATTTAATAGATGTGGCTTGACATTTTCATTATTGTTAATCAGTCATTATATACACAATAGCCCCGTGTGTTACTACTACTACAACTAACTACCAGTTCTAGTAGGCTCAGTTAAATAGAAATTGATACTAAAAAAAAGAAAGAGTCTACTTAATGTAAATGGCAGCAACAAACAAGCAAATTGAGATATGCAAATAAATACAGGTATCCATTTTTTCTCTTTCCGCTTTTATGAAAAGGAAAGTATCTATGTTGTATATTTGACATGCTATCTATATTGATATCTGTGATACTATAATAACTAGGACATATACAGTATGTTTAGCTTTGAAATATACATCCAATTTTGTTAGTGTTTCATAGATGTCATATCAATAACTTTATATTTCCAAAATGTACTGTGTTGCGTAAATTTTTACAGTACGGATAATCACAAGCTTTTTTAAGCTATCCTTCATCCATAATACAAAAACATTTGAATATAGATATTTTATGTATCATCGTAGGTACAACGTAATTAAAAAGATATAAATAAAATATTTTCAATATTGTAAATAATTGTAACCTAAATTTGTTAAAATATTTTACCAAAACAAAATGATATTTAGTGTATTTTTTAATTTGCAGGTAGATTTAACAACCAAATTTATCATAATTCAAATTATAAATATATGTTTGTTAACAAAATTCAATAGTGTAAAATCAAAATATGTATTTGACTTACTTCTCATTTATACTTTTCTATGTACATTGAAATAAATAAGGTAAAGATTTGTTATAATACTTGGTCAACTTGTGTGTTGTCAGTTTTAGCTTCGTAGCTCTTTTCTTAACTCTGAAGTCAAACGTCAACGTCAAACTACGAATAAGTGAAGTCATTCCTTTTCTAAAACATAGTATACATAACGTTGAAAATAAATTATTTTCATAAAAGCATCGGGTTAACTGTATATAAATAACTATCAGTGGTTTCGAAGAATTATTTTTGACTATTTATAATATTTAAAATGCAAGCATCTTTGATTTCATAATATTAATTAAGTACAAATTAAAGGCGGCTCAAAAGGTAATGAAACTTGTGTTAGTACGTGAAAAGTGTTGATTTTTTTCTAGTTTTCCTCAAAAACTAATATGATATTACGGTGTGTGTTGTTAATGTTATATCTAAGTTTTGCCACGACATCTGAAGAGTTTTATAGTGATGGTTGGTTTAGAAGAGGCGGTTCAGAATTAGACGGTATTTATTCTTTATGGCCTTCAGTCCACAACGCTGCGCGATTAATAAAACTTAGAAAACGAGAGACTCAGGGGCAAATTGGACCAAATGAAGGAGGGGGGACAGATATTAAAATTCAAAATTCAGAAAACAAACCTACAGAGCAATCTGTGAACACTGATAATAAGCAATCAATAAACAATCATGATACCTCTAATAATTCTATTAGTCAAGAATCTCCAAAAGGTATGTTAATAAATTGCTATATTTATTTTGTTTCATAATGAACTTTGAAAAAACATATCTCAACAAGTTGAGTTTCTTAAAATAATGTTATTGTAAATAATTTTACTTACACAAAAAGATGTTTAAGAATAGCCAGAAATACTTATTGATTAAAAAAATAAATTTTTGAAGTATATAATGTAACACTGCATTTATATGATGTTTTTATAATAAATATAATTTTACTTTTGATTTTAATTTATTTTTCAGCAAGTGGAATTGCCAATGATTTGCAAAAAAATGTTACAAATGCTTTATCTCCAGTACCTATAGTTGTGAACAGTACTGCAGTGAAAGCAAATGAAACAATTTCTAACCAGTTGGATATTAATAATCCCGGTGTTTTAAAGAGAGGTCTTATTGTCTTTGGTGGATTTGCACTTATGGCTGGAGCATATTTTATTTTTTACAGGTAATTGAAACATGAATATTTATTACTGTCATCTATTAATAGTTTATTAGTTCACTCAATTCTTACATCAATATAGGGAAATCTGTTTGGACCACTTGTTATTTTTGTAGCCAGATATAACAGTGTTCACCTCAAATTAACTATTTCTTACTTCAAAATAAAACTTGTCAAAATAAGCTCCCTTTTACTAGACAACTCTATATTGCATAAGGTACATATTTTTTTTATTTAAAAACATTTCAATTGTTATTGGCAAGTAGCAGTAAATATCAGTATTTCTTTCTGTAATTTATTTACTCTTTTCAATAAAACAAATGTATGTAACTAAAAAACATTCACTTTGCCCATCTTTTCCTCAATTTCTAATACTGGTATACCAGTTTTGAAGTTTAAGAAGTACCAAACACCGGTCTTAAACTATTTGTTTACTATTATAATCTCTAATTGAAATGAACAAATTTGAACAAAATTTCTAATTTTTTTTTTATTTGAATATATATATATATTTTTTTAATTGAATTCCATAAATACTGTTTTAATGTAATTAGCCAAATATTTGAACATTGTCATACTTTAAAATGTAGATATATTTGTTTTTTAAATAATGATCACATTAATTTACTTCAAAACATTTAATAATTGTTACTTTGTATGGAAAATTTTGGTAGTGAACAATTGTTAATTTGAATTGAAAAAATGATGTTTTTATCAGAAAAATATATTTATAGCTGTTGAAGAAAAATGGTCAAAAGACAACTGTTTCAATAGATTTGGTTCTCAAAAAATGTGTAGCGAATAAAAGATGCTTTTTGCATAAATGTTATGTATAAAGTGGATCATGGTGTATTACTCGGGTCTTATATGGGTTCATTACCAGAAATCTGATAATACTTAGCTGATACTTCTGCAAATAGTTTACAGATAATAGTTAAGCTTTAGAACAACAACAAATTTTATATATTAATAACAGGGATGAAAATAATCTGATTACGATGTTATTTATTTAAAAACTTTAGTGTGCAAAAACTTGGATAGAAATTGAGCTTAATATCAAATGTTATTGTATTATATGTGAATATATCAGTCTGGAATATTTTCTTCTCTTAAATACTCTAGAACTGGGACTATAACTTGTGTTGACATTGCTGTTTATCTAATAAAATGGTCTATGTAAAAACATATATAAATATAAAAAATCCATTTTTTATATTTATTTATAAGAATTTAGTAAAATTTGCTAAATTAAAATTCTAGGAAAAGCAGCAAGAAGAATGATGTCAACAATTCACATAGTGTAAATGATGCTAACCAATTCAGATATGGTGTTCTTCAATCTGATGACAGAAGAGATAATATGGAACTTTCTAGAATACCATTAACAATGGAATCAGATGACGATGATGATGAGGACTTGGAGATTTTTGACTTGGGTCAGAAAAAGAAATCACTGTCTTATGTTAACTTACAAACACACGAAGATGATGCTGTTACTAATACTATAGACATAGATAAAGATAAAGACAATCTCTTGTTAGATATAGAAGATGCGTCATCGGACACTTTAATAAACTGGTCTAATAATGGGAATAAATCAATATTATAACTTTGCAATGAAAAAAAAAAACAATTACGCATTAAATAAAAACTGGTGTTTAATTACATAACAAACAATTATATTTCTCTATTGATCTATACAGTAATTGTAATATGAAGCGGAATTGATAATTTTATATTTCTTAAAAAGTGCAAAAATAAAAAAGGACTTGCAGTATTACAATAGAAAAAGGCATAAAAATTAAGATGTAATTTGGAGTGCCACAAAAAGTAACAAATGAGAAAAAAATCCTGCTGCAAAGATTCTAGAGGAGTTATTTATATTTAATATGCACAAAACTTACTTCTCGAATCAAGGTGTGAAATAAATTTAGAAAAGAATACAGGACATTGTGTGAATACAGATATAGTCTGTTTAAAAATAAGTAAAAAAGTATTAACTTTATTTTGGAAGTTATCATAGTTTATAACTTATTTTGCATTTAACAATAGACATCTCTTATTAACTTTGCTTAATGAATAGATGACTTTTGTACTTACTGATAAGATTGATTTACTTATCTCTAGTAAAATAAAATAAATTTCGATACTTATTAGTACAGAGATAAGTAATTTTACATAGTCCATTTAAATATAATATGCATCAATATCAAATGTTTTTTTCATATCAGAGTAGTTACTGAAAGAATGTTTTAATTGTAATTATTATATTTTATTAAACAAATATAATAAATACATATATGCTATAACAATATTACACTAGAAATAGTGCTTGGTTAATCTCATACCTATAAATAGAGTTTGAATAATCTTTTATTGGTATAAGTTTAGAAGCGAGTTCATATTTTGTGCCTGCTAATAGTGTAAATGGGTTTCAACACTTAATACAGTTAAAAGAAATTGATTTGGTCAATGACACGGATAATTAAGCTAATGAGAAAAAAAATACCATTGAGCTGTCTAAAATTTATTGAACGATAGTATTATTTTGGTTTGTTTTTATTGTATCATGACAATTGTATATGGAATAACTCTCCATATTTATTTTTACACTAATCACATTTAAATACTAAAGTATACTTTGGTGAATCCATGAACTTATTCTCTTTTTGATACTAAGGTAAAAAGGAGATAATTTAATTTAGCTGGAATTCTTTTGTAAACTTGTTAAAACCTTTATGACATAATAATTACATGGATTTTATTGGAGATTTGAGTTTTACATCATCATTGTGTGAATGTTTATTATTGAAATAGTGCAAATAATTCTTTATTTAACATGTTAAGTATTAATATAAAGGACGTCAAACATTATTGACAGACAAAATATTTATTTAAGAATATTTCTGTTAATTATTGCCCTTTCTTTTTGGTAAGTTTAGTGCTGTGTAAATTATGACTTTTAATATTCATTAATAATAATATAAAGGTATGTAGTCAAAATATTGAAATGTGAATCATAATGATTTTGTAATGATTCAAATTTAAATGTCAACAAAGGTTTAAAGGTGCCTCCTAGAAAAGAGCCTGCTCCTTCCTTAAAGGTCTGCACCTTGGTTGCGACTCCCCAAGTGTTGTGTCTTGTCTATTGGTGACGGTGATCACTTTCTATCAAGTGAACCGCTAGCTCATTAGCCTACTCTTCCTATAAAAAGAAAAAAGTAAGAAGAAATGTTCTGTGGGACCAAAAGAAAAATATTTTTCATTATAATAGCTGAATTTATTTTGTGTATAAAGATAATTTTATGTCAACCTCATTGTAAAGAAACAGTGTTACAGTATATTTCTAATAATAGTTTATAAAAGTTACATAGCTGCTAAAACAAGGTAGATATTTTACCTTTACTACTATAAAAAGTATGTATCAATTTATCTATTATTTGAGAAGATTACTAATTATTAATTATTTCATAACATTTGTCTATGAGTTGTATTTAAAACATTGTATAAATATTTATTGTGATAGTTATAAGAAATGTCATTATTAGAAATATCACCATTATTTATGTGAAAACTTTGCAGCGGGAATGTATTTATGAAAATAATTATGATTGATCCTCACATAACAATTCAACCCAATTACATCACCAATTAATTCCTATAATGTGTTCCATTCAGAGATCTTATTTAATCTTATTAAGTAACAGCAATACAATATGATTCTATTATGCTCACTCTCATTCCGTCTTAACAGCATATGGTTACAACTTTAGTTTCAAAATAAACTAAAATTAAATAAATTTTACTTGTTTTACATAGTGATTTATGAGAAATTAATGATTGAGAAAATGTGATGAGCAAGTAAATGCACTTAGAAGCATTGCAAAGCACCTCATACATATTATATAATATTCAACTATAGTGATAAATTTATTTAAGACCTTTTGGTATAAGATACAAGAATGATATAATTGTAATTTAAATTTGCTGCAATGTGTAAAAATGTCTTCAAATAAGAAACAATATTTTAGATTTATCGATAGTTCGATAAGAAGAGGTTATTGTACTTACATTTATTTTGGCTATTTTCCATAAACTATACTAATGTTTGATATGTATAAGTTTTGCATCGATAACTTCAAGCTTTGGACTGTGATAGTAGACGAGAGAAAATGTAAACTAATGTACAATCTATATTTTTTCAAAATTTCATGTTATTGTTTGCGAACTGCGTATGCATATCATTGCGGTGTTTTAATGCTGTATAGCACCATTTACTTTATTGCTTACTATTAGTACTTAAGGTTGTTTTTATTTTAATAAACGTACGCTATTTTGATGTGTCTCTAATTTTTATCAATTATCCATGTGCATAAACCTTATTACTAGATAATTAAAAGTAAATTCCTCAATTATTATATATACACAAGACTACATGAAAAATATGTATCTGTTATATCAATTGTCATACACGATGATGTCATCTGTGCGTCCTTTTTATAATTATAAGGTTTTTTGACAAACCAATTATGTATTAATTAGAGTACGTCAGCCGTCAAAATCTAAAATATTCAAACAAAAAAAACTTTTGTTATTTACTAAAAATACAATCATCGTACATTTGAATGTAATTATATTGAATATATCACTATTTTCAGATGATTGATAAAGATAAGAAAGGATGTTGAAAATATGTTTTGTATCCATTTGACAAGTTATGTATAATTCTTTATTAAATAATTAATTACTGATGGTGTAACAAAATATAATTAGTAGCTTGACTATAGGGCGAACCTGAACACCTAATTACACAACTAAATCATATATGTTGAACATTACGTGGTTTTTATCACTTTTTACCTTAGTCATGGATTTAAGACCTAGTTCCAATTATGATTCATTACTTTTAGTTTATATCACTGCTTTAATATAACACGCATGGCGATTCGGCTTGTAAGACAGTACCGACACTGCATATAATAAAGTATTTTCGAAAATATAATTTTATAAGTCGCAGCTGTACTGCCTTTTCTATATCTTTTACAGTCGTGTTATAAAAAAAAATATACAGAATGAAAAATTTTGATTTGTGCTAAACACTCATTGTTTTTCTTGGGAGAGACCTATGTCTAGCAGTGGACGTCTATCGGCTGAGGACGATTGTGAAGATGCTCATCGTTTTATTAATCGCAAAACGATTTACTAATTTGAAACTATTACCTCTTGACGTGGTGTTCGTGATGGATACATAGGATTAAAAGAGCACATCAATATGACGCCATCGCTTCAAACAAAACGCCATTGACGGAAAACATGTTCCGACCAGGTAAAAATAGGGAGAAAGAAAAAAAGAGTAAGCTGTGTAAATATGTAGACGTTATGTGATCCAGCGAAAATGTGTAGATAAGGAACGGCCTTGAAACCGAAAGATGATAATGTTCCCATATAACTGCTTACTCAATCAGCCCCTTGCAGAAAAGTCTTGTCCGTGAAAAAAAAATATTGAGGCAATATATTAAATTTAGGCCTCGTTTTAGATACATTGACAGGAGTTCTAGGTATTTAATGTTCAGAAGAGATGCAACGTTTTATTTCAGTCTCGTACGCGCTCGGCACGTACGCGTTTGCCCGTCTGAGATATTGAGATAAACGAACCGGCACATTGGATGCGCGGAGCCAACGAAATCTTTCGCTACACATGGGTTTTGTACCTATTTACAAGTTCGTACGAGCGGATAAAGCAAATTTTTATCCATTCTAGAAAACCTAATGTTGTTGAATTCTGATTAAGTTTTCTACAATATATATTCAATAGAAATCTAAATTCATGACAAATTCACTGATTGTCCTAAATGTATATATATATATATATATATCTCAAAGCACAGCCTAAACCGTTAGTCTTAAAGACATGAAATTTGTTAGATGTTTTCTTTGTCATGTCTAGATATCCACTAGCAAGAGATTTTTTGTAAATCCATGTCACGCATACGTTAAGGAGCGGAGGCAGCAGATTAAATTAAATGATTTTTTTATACTCTAATTGGTAACTCCTGTACAAATGTTATGTTTATAATATTTAACTATTGTTGTAAATTAAAAACATAATTAAAAAATGAATTTCACTGAGCAATATAGTAACGAAATGTCTGCAACTCTTAAACAAATTTACTAAAATTAACTTATTAAATTTAACCGAAACAAACGGACAATCTTTTGCTATCGGTACGTGAACTGATCCGTATGTGATAAAAACATTACCCTCATGGCGATGAGGGAATCGTTAAAAAATTAATAGATCACATCCCCACCGCGAGCGTAAACAAAATAAATATGAAAAAGGGTTCGTGTGATGAAATTAAAATGTGCGGTACTACTTACTGACAGCGTATTAAATAGAAAGTAATATACTTTGAGATATGAGGGTGACTAGTTGACTGTGAAAGCAGATTTAGTAATTAAAATATTGGTTTGTTTTCTTCATGATATATTTTTCAAGGTGTACTGGGTACAAAATCTGTAATATTCTTACTTTTAGACCCCTAACTTTTTTTAAATATTCAGACACAAGTTCAATTTAAAATAAAATTGGTGACAATAATATCCATATATATACAATCAAATTACAAGATAAGATCGTATTGTTCTTTAATAATCAATAATACGTTATCATCATCATATATTTTTGTGGTATCTAGGCTTGAAGCGTGTTGCAGATTAAAAATAAAGAATAAAAAACGTCCAGCCTAGTCTTCTCTGTCTTATTCTGTCTTTACTCTAGTGTTCAACGAGCTTGATGTTTTTGTGGAGTTAAGTGCAAGTTATAAATGTTAAGCGGAAATCTCATCCAGTTTTAATTTGCGGAGATTGATCCTAAGTTTAAATTAGCTTCTAGAATTAAAATAAAGAACATTAATGTAATTTAAGAGTTTAAATATAATGGTATGATTTAACACAGGCCTATTTATAATATGCCTTTCTATATTTTTTAATCTATCTGTTGTTTTCTTAATACTGAAAAACATCGGAAAGTTTAGGTAATTAAAAATTATCTAAAGCTTTAAAGGTATTATTACTTAGATTGTTGCTTTCAATTGTAACTTAAACTTCATTTATAACACATACCGATTTGGTATTTATTGTTGTTTTTAACCAACAACCATTGCGGTATACCTTGTTTACTTCCTTATTGATTTTAGGAATCTTTTATTTTTGTATGCTTTAACCTGACACGAGAGAGGTTCCCTCTTATCGTGCGTATTTGCACCAACATGTGGGGGGGGGGGGACACTGGGGCCCGAGGGTGCGGCCAGTACGGGCGGAAATGAAAAATAAACACATCCGGACGTCGCATGGCGCCGGCCGCGAAAAATGAAGGGCCGGCGCAACCAGCCTGTTACATGCACACATTAAGTGTCTAACAGTTTCGGATATGGCTTAGCAAAGCAATTGAGAGCATATCTACCTTGTTTCAGGGTTATGTCAAAATTATCTATAGGTATGCAAATGGTCTATTCTCCTGTTAAAATAACATGGGGTTGTATTCAAATCATATATCTTAATAGCATTCCTTGTACTCCATTAATTATTCAAGACCTTTTCTACCTTAATTTTTTTATGTATGTATGAGTTTAAACACCAGAAGAGTCGAATATCATTAGTTATTTTAACAAGATTTGCAATTAACATAAGACAAAAGCGTATAAAATTATTTCTCCTGTTTAAGAACCTCTATATTAAAAATGACTCAAATCATTTTGTGTAATTGTCTTATTGAAATTTAAAAATTAATGTAAAAAAAGGGAAAATATTGTCAAAGCACTAAATATTATTCATATGGCACTCATAAGAAAAAGATTTCTTTAACAAATATTAAATTATGATAGACATGCGATTACTATGTAATAGTTTCAAAAATAAATGTCAAAGGGTTGTGTTTAAAATTGAAAACAAAAAGAATTATTAAATTATTCCTTAAATTAAATACATTTTGGTATTATTTATGTACAAGGATATAAAAAAGAATTGAGTCGGCTTTTCATACTTTTTTTATAAACTATAATAATAAACTTAAATAAATAGTATATATCTATTTTGGTACTCAAAGCGGCTGTAAAGCTAGCCGTTTAATAAAGCGTTTACACTTTCCGTAGGTCCGTGCGAGTTTAAACAGTCGAAAATTAATGTAATAGGACGGGGGAGTGAACTGTTTATTATCCGGCCGTTTAACGTTTTTACACTGCTTCCCCTGTCGCGGACATAATGAGTAAAGTTTTTCAAAATAATGATTTTTTTATTATATTATTTATTTATATTTGTAACTGTAATGGCGCAGATGAAAATAAAACTAAGTATTTATACAAACGAAGGCAAAGTCATAGATGAAAAAGGAGAGGAAATGTGTTAGTGCAAGTCTAGTTCAACGTATTTTAAAAATTGTAAGACCACGCATTTACATATGTTTTTATGGCGGGTAATTATTTGACAAAACGAATGACTTCTTATTATTGTTCATTAATTTTGAAAATTAAATTGCGTCGAGTAAAAATATGATATTATTGGTTTTGCACCTATTAAATTCTATTGAAATTCTGTGTTTGTTTTTGTTTTTGATTAACATGAATTTTTATTTTGAAGTACAAAAACCTTCTCTTAACTATACAATGAAACGATGGAACAATTTTATCCTTTCCATGCGTAATTAATTAATAGTAAAAATTGTGTTGCTATGTCATATTTCAAATTACTTTGTAAGCGCATGATGTTTTCGATCACAAATTAACTCTTTAAAATTGTCAAATATAGCTGCTGCTTAAATTATTTTTAACGAGTCCACTAATAAAGTGTTTAAATTGATTTGTTGCTGGAATCAGTAGGTAATCGGCACTCGCACGTATATATTGATCGGTACAATTAATCGAGCCGCTCTTATCAAAGCCGGCTTGTATTCACGTCAAAGCCAATTAATTACTACGATTATTCGATTGATTAGCAACACGGCTTGTAACTGATATTAAATTAATTCACGTATTATGTTAGGTGAATCGTAGGTAATACTTTGATAGTCGCCGATTTATCTGGTATTTTTTTTTAATAACATTAACTAATAGTTATAATGCACGAAATTTAAAACTATAATAATGTTAGTGTATTTTTATGTATTGTATTAGTTAAAATTTATATTTTTACTGATTGTACATGTTCAATACATTGTATCTAAAAAAAAATTTTTATAAAAAAAAATGGAACGGCGAATACAGCGAGGTTTACATACCTTAACAATAATGGTTTTCATCTTTCAGAAATCATAAGTTTAAATTCAACACTGACTGTGATAATGATTATTCTTCAAACAAATAAAAGCATACATGATTTGTTTAATAAGAAATTTATTATTGCTGCAACCGTGACTAACATAATTGTCATCAACATAAATGTTGTAATGAAATCGTTAATTAAATTTTTATGAGAAGGGTATCAGTTTATTCTGATGATGCATAATCTAGTTATATATTATATACTAGTATAATTGACGCTATATAGTTTATTTGTTGAAAATCTCTTTAGTTAAAAACTTAGACAAACATAGTGCTGTGAATCTAATTCCAATAATTTTAAACTGAATATACCACTACCCTTTTGGAAAAATTACAAACGCTTTTCAGAAAAAAAAATCTCGGTATGTAATTAAGGCAGACTGGCAGAGAATGTCATTTAGCATTAAGTCTGCCTACTGTAAAAGACATTGTGTATTAAAGCTTTTAAGTAAATAAAAAATATATTATTACATTATGATTTAATACAATAAATTACAAGAACAAAGAGCGCTGTTGAATTGGGTAAAACAAATATATTTCGTGAAAAAAAAAAAAATGTTTTTGTCCTTTTATTGTTAAATATGATTTCAGACAATTTTTTCTCCAAACTTTTGATACAAACTGGGAGTAACGAAAATTGTGTTTGATACTTTGATGTATTTTATATACATACAGGTCATGCTCGCCAAACGGAAGAGTGGCGGGCGATGTTTGTCTAAGGTGTGAACGGTTCGCAACTCTTTTAGTTTGTGTTTTGAGTAAGTTTGATTGGAACTCTCTTTATTCTAGCAAATTGGTAAAACTTCGGCAATTGCTTTCCTACTACTTTCAGAAGCTTAAAGTTTTTCATACGTGTTTACTTTCGGTAATTGTTTTACGTAGAGTTAGTGTTAGCGCTAAACGAATTTTAGCAAAAAGGTGAGTTTTTGTTAGAATATTATTTAAGTAAAGAATTTTGTGCTATAGTTTTTGAAACAATTTCTTCAACGAAGATCCTTTTCTTAAATAATTTATATTTACTATATAAAATTCGTTAATTTGATAGAACATTCAGGAAGTTAAATATGATAAGATGGTTCGCGCTATCGGAAATATAAATTTAATCTCTATACTTTATTAATAGGTACAAAGATCTGAAGTCGTTTTAATAATATTAGTTCCTGATCTTCAAAAACGAAGTAATTAACGTCGAAACCCTTAAAATATCAGTGCGACTGACCAACCACCAACTGGCGTTTTGTATATTGTTTGTTTTGACGGAGGGTACTTTATTGGTATTTAAAAGGATTAAAAGGACATGTTGCTTTAATTAGAATAAGCGTTCTTATTTTTTCTGTTTCATTGCAATTGTTTCTAAAATGTTTTTGTGTGACCTAAATAATTTTTGGAATCAGTATGCGAGGAGCAACAATTCATGTATACTACAATTGAAATTCATTTGCATGTAAATATAATAATAAAAAAGTCTTCTCTATTATTTAGCAAGTACTACGATTAATTTAAGCTTCATTTCATGTTAAACAATCACAGTAAAATATTTTTTTACACACATTTATTAGTTAACGTAGGCGGTATGCTTCTTCTCCGCGGGTCATGGATGCCATGATCCGCGACGAGAGGGTCTGGGAGGCCGTGGCTTCCTTCGCCGAGGAAGTCGTAAC
>DWQX01000245.1:0-51611 GCA_018245475.1 Pharmacophagus antenor | reverse complement strand
TTAGCGTTCCCGTGACGCCGCGACTCGGCGACGAGGCGGAACACCGTGGTGGTTTTAGTGGGTAGGACGCCCTTTTTTAGGGCGGGAGTCCCACACAGGTCCTTCCTTCCCCAAGGGGGCATCACGCGTAAATTCGTTTCCACCACGTAAAAAAAAAGGGATTTCAGTAACCCATCTAGCGAATTACCACCCTAAATGTTAACCTACCGCCATAACAGCATTGCTGTGTTTCGGCTGACATTTATTTGAAAGCCAAACTATTTTGAACGAGCACGCTTCATTACCGATCTCTTCATCGTCACTTAAAATCGTACGAAATGGAGGTCATATATATTTTTAATCAGAATCGTGTGAATTTTTAATCGTAATCGTTACTTTCTGACGGTAGTGTATATAACACTGTTCAAGCGCTAACATTGTTGTCAGGTAGCATTTTTGTTTAATATTCATTATTAAACGTTAAATTATTTATTTTAGAATATATTATTTTTGCTGTGATTCAATTGTTAATGCTGAAAATCATTGCGTCACGATTGCAAAAGAAGCAATAATGAAAATAAAAAGAAGTAAAATTTTACCCACATTACCCTTTAAAAAACACATTTTTTTTACTCTTTCACGCCTATCACTATTTCGTCCGATAACTGGATGCAGATGTCAATCGAAGTAGCAACGACTAACATCATCAAAGTTTTGACATGATTTATAATTTGATAGCACACTTGGTACCGACTTTGTACGTTAATGTAACGGAAAGAAAGTCTGTTTTATCTCATCATTCCACACGCCCTTAACTAAAATGTTGCAATAGATATAAAACAGATACCTCCGACCCTAAAATGTCACTATCAATTGTGTACCTTTCCTTTGATCCCAAAGTCGGTTATTTGTTACGTGTTTAGATCGAAATAGTTTTTTTTTTCTTTTATAATATCTTATTTACTAAGTAGGTTTGGGCAAACGTTTACCGTTTGTCTGAAAGCTTCACGTTCGAATTTATATAATTACAGCATTATTTTTTCGCGTTGACGATTGACAAGAGTAACTCCACGTCATAAATGTAATATCGCATTGAAGTCAGGTCAGAACATGTTGTAAACATTAACATTTACTTTAACCAGTTAAGTGCGTTCATGTAGATCTGAATTGATACGTATATACGACAATTTAAATCTGCACTGCGAAATAATTACAGTGTATATTCAGCGTAAAATAAAAAAATTACCGTTGACTTGTATACATTTGGAAACTATATTTATATCAGGATTCATTACTCTGTATTTATCGAGTAAATTTATTATTGGTTGCTCTTAATCATCCACTGTGTAGTATTTTAAACCTAGATCCATCGTTAACAGGTTAAATGAAAATGGATACAATTCAAGAGCATCTTTGAAGAAAATAATAAAATCCTATTAAAAGTCGTTAGTAAGCAGATTCGAAAGAATGAAAATTAAAACTTGTTTTTTAGTTCGTCTATAACAGAGTGTTATTTAAGAAATTAATCATATTTATTAATTTCGTTTACGCACACAAAATCCAAAGGAAAGAAATTTAACGAGAAATAATAATATAAACTTTATGACATTAATTTCCTAAAGTATGTTACTCTTTTTCGTTTCAAAGAGGTCTTTCGAATCCTACAGAAACGCTTTTGACGTGTGACCTCGAAGTTAAAGTAAAACCGTAAATGCTTTTGCGAAAACTCATTTATTTTCATATCCACTCACTTAAGAAATATAAATTAATAGAATGCGAATACAATGTTCGTCGAAATGTATTTTCCTTCGGTAATTTACAGTTATAATAACCAACCCGTTTTGAAATTAAGACATAGAGTAATTAATTAACTTCTTTTTTTTTATTTACAGATTGCCGACGAGTGATGCATCGTATCTTATTACGTTAAGGTGAAATTTTAACAATGGCAGTAAACAGTCCCGGCGGATACCCGCCCATATCACCAAAACCTTTGACACCTAAAAGCCCCCGCCACTTTATCTTCCCGCAGAAGAGTCCTTCCATAACATCCAGCACTTCATCGTCCGGTTATTTCACACCGCAATCGGGCTGCAGCTACGACAAGCACAATCAACCGCCAAAATCCCCGATCGCCCACGGACACCGGAGCCCAATGAGCCCCAGACACTTCAATTTCCCGCAAAAGTCACCATCGGGTCGCTCCAGTCCTTGCAACTTCGATAGGGTACCCCACGGCCTTCATTACTCTACGTCGCTTAAACACGTTCGTCGCGAAAAATCCAGATCGCCCAAACCGCCGCCTGTCCATATACACACCAACCCCGGCTACGTGTCACCTAATAGAACTAGAAAACTGTACGGCTCTACTTCGACCGTCAGTTCGCCGCGACTAGTGACGTCACCTAGCATCGTCTCCAGTCATACCGATGACTCGACGGACGCAATGCCCGGTACCCCATCGGCGATCGTTCATGACGCAGACGACGAAGCAACGACCACCTCTTCGAGGATCTGCCGTAAATCAACTTCAGATTTAACCGACTTAACCGATGATACGCCGTGTACTCGGTCTACTAGCATCAGTAGACCATGCTCGCCAATGCGCAGGGGCTCCATGAAAGGTGGTCTGGCGTACTTGGCAAGTAGACGCGGCTCAAGAGAGTCTACGATGTCCAACTGTGACTCCGTAGAGGATATTGGACCGCTTAACTTCCAAAATACAATGCGTGGAAGACAGAGACGAACATCAAACTTCTTAGAGTTACCAGGTAAGAGAGCGGGGAAAAATTTTATAAACCTTATTGATATTTTTTATGGATTAACGATGACTACACTCTTTTAAAGCTGATTAATAATATTCGGAAAAAATAATAAATCTAATTTTATTTACTTGAGTTTCTTCCGAAATACGAAAATTAATAAATGTTGTAATATTTTTAGTGTAATAACCCATACCTTTTACTTCTTTTATAATATTAAAACTTGTAAATATACTATGAGATTCAAAACGTTACCGATTAATTTTTACAATTAGTTAAAGTAGCTAATATTTTATTATTTCTTTCTTTATTGCGTGACAGGAAATATGAATGCATAAGCACGTAAAACCATTTCTACTTTATAGCTCCTAATTCGATGCTATTGTTGAAATTCAAATTGGAAATATACTTTATACAATTAGGCCTTCACAGGCGCTTTTGTATAATAAAAATTATTGTAATGCTTGTTCCAAGAAGTAGACTCCTCAAAAGAGTCAAGCTAAAACTCGGAGGCACTGTTTTTAATATTAATGTAGATTAACACTTTTCCATTTGTTGAATTGAAGCGAATCATATCTCCGTGAATTTTCGACATGAAAGAATTGTTATTAAAAGAAAGAGAACATTTATGTAATCGTGATAACGTCATTGTATCTTCTTTTGCAATGACAAGTAGATATTTTGGTCGGCCACGCTACATCATGTGTGACCTCATAATCACCATCTATCAATTGCGGTTAAGTATTATCAAAATGCCTACAAAAATAATAGCATAATGTTGTTTTTGCGCCAGTGGTGGACCACGCCCGTCCGCGCGTGTGCTCGCTACCTGAGAAGCCGTACAACCCGCGCCTATCGGACGACCTGTACAGATTGAGAACGTTCTCGATCACCACCAAGGGCGGTGTCGTCAACTGCGGCGACTCCATTTGCAACCGTCGCAGTCGATCCAACACATCGGTCAATTCTACCAACAGCAGGTAAACTTTACGTTGTTGATATTTATGATGTTTTTGTTCATAAATTATTAGTGATTTTTTTTTCCCAGCCAGAGCACACGAAGCTGTGAACGGCGGGCGAATGGGGGTGCTATATTGAAATTTAACGTCAAAAAGTCGTAGCCTGATTAAGAGGAAAAAAAAATATTTTTAATTTCCAATTCTATGCCACTTTATCAAATTAGGTCAAAGTACAATAATTTTTAATCGTCATAAACTAATCTGCATTAGATTGCTATTTTGCGTCCTCTCTCGAGAAGAATTCACAAGAAACTCAAATTTAAACTCATATGGAATTTACCATAAAAATATGACTTAATAACAGATACATCTTATTCAATAATTATTTTTATTGTACGTATATAATATAAATATTATTGATGACTGTGCATTATGTGTGTAAAGGTAAGGGATATTTGAGGTGTATTCTATTTTCTGATATGTTTTTCCCTTACAGGGCCTCCGACAGGTCCCCTTTTGACGGCTCGTGCTGCTCCGGATATCGTCCCGTCGACTCGGGCAGTCTGACAACACCGGACGAGGATGATTTAGATCCGGTAATGAGTGATACCAAAACGTTCTCAATGAGGACTCGTGAGAGCTAAATAAAGAAATAAAAAAATTAGATAATTAAGTGGCCTATAATTTGCGAGATATAGGCAAGAGACGGGTAGGGCCGTAAAGTTTTTGTAATTCGAGTGCCCGTCGGTGTTATGTTAGTAACTCTGGTCCTTAGACCAGAGGTCGTGAGTGCGATTCATGCTCAGGACATACATTTATATGATGAACATTTGTGTTTATTCAGCGTCAGGTTTTTACCTATATTGAAGCAGTATTTTAAATATATATATATAAATATATATGTCTTTGGTAACCCATACTACAGGTGCTGCTTAGCTACCATCTTAAGATCTGAGTACTATGTGTGAAATGTACTCAATTTCCTCGGGCAATCACAAACAATTAAAAATAATGTTTTTAAGCACAATCACCACAGTATAATGTGCGGCAACTTGTTAATAAAAAATACCGTTGTATATAACGTAAATTTCTAAATTTCAAATACATTTTCACGTCATGGCCGTGTAACGTAGCTCTCGTTCCAGATACCGAAGTACCGCGTGGTGTTACTCGGCGACGCCGGCGTCGGTAAAACGGCGCTTGTGTCTCAGTTCATGACGTCAGAGTACATGAACACATACGACGCGAGTTTGGGTAAGTATCACCCGCGTAATTTGATGCAGAGATGGTGGAAGTTTAACCCTTTGCACTCCGTAGGCGCCGCTATAACGCTATACTTACATTGCAGTTAGAAAAACTGGAATGGTTTGCGTTCAATTAAATTAGTTAAAAACCAAACAGCGGGTGATATCTTTTGGTAAAACAGAAGTTTATTTTTGTAGTCAGATGCTCTAACGCAAAAATATCACAGAGTTGCTGCACTCTCCCGGTTAAAAAACACTCGGAGTGTAAAGGGTTAAACTATCCAAATGCAACGTGACATTCTTCCGCTACGGTGACAGTGAAAAGGTTATATGGGACTCCTACAAGATAATATTCCTATCTCTCATTATTGCTATTATTCGGAACGACGAGAACGATTCTGCACACTATCGTTTATCCCAAAGTTTATACAAAAAAAAATTGTCAATCTGAAAGTAAACAAATATGACAAAAAATTGTTTATTGCAAATGTAAATAACAACATTAAAAGATACTAGAAAACTCTTTCAAACAAATATTTTTCTTAGCAGTAACTGCTTTTCGTGGTTGATTAATATTTATGATCATATTGTACAAAACCTTAAATTTACATTTTTAAACGAAAAAAAAAAGATAGCGCAAAACACAAATAATATATAAAGACATGTGCTAAAAAAATTCAAATATCGCTATAATATATTCTTAACCGACTAATCTACGAAGCGAGCAGAACTTTCACTCGATGGTAACTGATACGTCTGTATGTAACAACATGACGCTAATTAAGATGTTCACACAGCACCACATATCTCTTATTACCACTAAATATAATATGGTAATAGTAATTGTAATTTAGTCTAGTAATTTTACACAGCCATTCAGATTGGGATTCTGTAACATTTGCAACCTATTGCTTGTCGAAAAATTAGTCACTGTGATAGTAATTATTTAGATGTGTAGACTAATAGAAATTCTAATTACGCCATAATGAAGTTTAAATCTAGACTAGTGCGATCTACAATTATAGACTACATATACACTTAACATCAGGTGGGATCCCTGGTCAGGCGCTAGCCTGATTTTTTATATCGCTTTTGGGCTAAAACTTTACCTCCATTTCAACTGATGATCAGTGACAATGAGGCCATAGATAGTGAAGCGAATTCGCCCAGAATACTTCTGGCCCTCACGTGTATGGCTACAGGAACACAGCAATGCTGTTATGGCGGAAGATTAACATTTAGGGCGGTAGCTAGCCAGGCGGGTTCGATAAACCGTACTCCTATTCTGACTCCACTCCACCTGTGACCCGGGAGAAGCAATCTAATTCATAAAAAAGTTATGCTAACGGAGTTCGGAAAAATCTGGGAATCTCGATTAGATTAAGAGATTTAGGTTTTCACGACTATAGCATACACTGTTTAAACTCACTTAAAAACATTTATACAAAAACTATTACACAATAACAACAATTGGTGTATGTACCAAGAGGAAGCATATTATTTATTTCTAACACAATGAACTCCCAAGTCGCTTATGCCATTAGTCTATTGACACATTATTCTATGTTTTCCCGATAAAAACCCTCCGTTTCGCTAAAACCTTTTCACAAAGTATGTTGTTTATTTCTAAATATTGTATGTTAGAAAATTGATATAGAATCATTTTATAAGTTAAAGGTTAACAATTGAGCTCGATTTCAATTGATGTTAAGTAAGAATGAGGATATAGATGGTATAACGCGCTCGCTCGGAATACTTCTGACTCACTTGAATAATTGATGGAACACAGCAAAGCTGTTATGGCGGCAGGTTGACATTTCGTGTGGTTGCTATATAGGCGGTTTTAAAAAAATCATACAGCTGTCCAAATTCCCCTACTCATGTAGCCCGGGAATCGAACCATTAAGCAACGAAGGCATTCAAAAATAAAAAAAGACTTGAAAGAAGACATCGGAAATGTACTTACAAAAAGAACAATGCTAGTTTATAGTCCCAAGTTCGATTCCGGGGCCGTACGAGTATTGATCAGCACGTTTCATCATCTACAGCCTAGTTGTCACTTTATATTTCAACGGAGACCTAGCGCTAGCCTATTGCCAATAAAATAAATGTCGGCGGAATAAGTTGTTTTCTATCAGGCGGATATGAAACGTGACGTCATTATTCGACTCGACGAGTCGCACGAGGTGGGATATTTCAACTGCATCTATTATTTGCTTAACACTGGATTTACCGAAGCAGTCATTTTGACGGACCATCTCCGGATAACAAGTTCCGTATACTAATATGCATTTAACTTTTTTATTTTCTTATACTGCCTCTTGCAACATTGTTGCATAATTTTAGTGTAAAACAGGAATAATGAAGAATACAATAATGCAAAAAACTACTACAGACTCAAAAAAAAACCATAAAAATTTATTGGTAAATTTAGTGTTAAAAATGTGTAAATAGAATATGATAAAAGCATTTATGATAAAATTAATACTAAATATATCTTTATACGTATAAAATTGTTGATTTTGTCTTAAGAATAAACCTTGTTACTTATAACATGTACCAAACATAATAAGCTAGGTCAAGTTGCATCAAGTATTTATAGTTATTATAATTATGTTACTAACTTTAGCTTTTGTGAGAAGGATCAACTTTTTTGTCTGTAAAAGAGTAATCTTACTTAGAAATATATAAGAATATAGACAACGCAAACCTTTGATGCAATTTTAATATAACCTCTATACTTATTCTTTGCATTGTCAACATAAATAATGAAAAATATTTCTTTTATCTATATGAATAATATATATTCTGAAGAAAAACTACGGGCTTCAAAGATATAATTGTAATGCGTGAAGAAAAATTAGAGCAATTAGGACAAATTTATACAGTTATATGATGCAAAAAAGATACGTAAACATATTAATCATGAATCAAAATTTTACTACACACTATACAGCATTTAAGTAAACTTTTATGTTTAAAGTGTATAGATCTTTTTTTTTATTTTAACACGTTCACGCCGGAGCTAATTTTCGTGTTTCTTCCCGTGGGGCAGCAAGCGTACTTAACGAAAAGGTTACGGAACTCTTTCTACTGACAAAAGTAGTACAAAACGAATTCATATTAACGATATGATACATATTTTCATAGAGTGTTATCTTTGCATACCATTTTAAAGTATTTACCGTTATATAAATTTAAGGTAGTAAGTGTATCGTCGGTGTATAAAAGATCAGTGTGACCCACCGGTGGGTGACGCCGGCGTGGACGAGTAATATATAAATAACGTTATCCTTTTGTCCTAATTCCTCACATCTATCTTCACACATTGAAATTTTTATTTTCTGAATTATTTCCTCTTAATCTGTATTTTCTTAATCAAACTATTATTTACAATCTTAACAATTAACCTTACCTTAAACCAGTTTTCGTTGGTTTTCTCCAATATACGTTACCATGTGTCCAAACATCAAATTATTTTTGATATTAAATAATTAACAGTTACTGAGTTAATATTAAGTATTGAAAACAAAATACAGTATCGTTTTTGTTCCTCTTTTCGTTATTTAAAACTAAAATTACAGTATAATGAAAAGAGTAAACACAATTATAAATTTATAAAACAGAATCAGTGGATTTTATAAACAAAATTACGTAAGCATTAGCAATATGACAATACTGCAAGCTATAAATATTACAGTATTTATGGATACGCGATAAAACGAAAAAAGATAAAATTGGAGAAGGCGTTCTCAAATTGACATATGTATTTACGAGGTCCCTTCTCCACGAAGACATAAAACAACAAATTGGTGCTGTAGCGAGACACCGCGTTTCGTAAGTGGCGTTTGAAGCGAGGGTAGTGCTTTCACCTACATCATTTGTAAGACAATTCTAGTATTTCTTTAAATCGTTCATGGGTTAACACTTGGGATCAATTTCATCTGATATTAAGTGACAATCAGGCCTCAGATGGTGACGTGTGATTGGCCAGAATACATCTAACAGTAACATGTATTACTGCCGGAAACAGTAAATCCTATTATGGCAGCAGACTGACATTAAAGATGGTAGCTAACCAGGCGGGTTCGAAAAGACCCTACCACCATCGAGATTCTACCACCCCTGAGGCCCGAAAATAAAATCTCCGCCTTACAAGGTAAGCGGGTAAAACACTACGCCACGCAAGCATTAAATTTTTTTTAATACAAACAATTTGAAATTTTCTTAAGGATTAAATAATGTGTTAGGACATATTTTTATTCAACGTATCGATAACTGAAATAGCTCACCAGCCGGTAAGCCATACGCCTGCCTACAACTATATGTTGCTAGTAAGAATATTTACTTAATACCACATTGTGCTTTTATCATTCACACGTAAGAAGATAGATTCTTTAAATTGATTGCCTCCGTGACGCAGTGCTTTATCGCCTGGTAACACGGAGTCCCGGGTCCGATGAGGCTACATGAATAGTTGAGTCTAAATAGTTGTACAGTGTTTCGGATCCTTAAAGTCAACCATTCGTCATAATAAATAACATTGCTGTCTTCCGGTATACATACATTTGAGAGTCAAAACATTCTGCGTGAGCACGCTTCTACAGCATCTACGCCCTCATTGTTACTTAACATTTTAAATATTAATTGTGGTCAAGTGTCAGCCTATAGTTGATACAAATGAAAAAAAAATTACCTACAATGTCCATAACACAATAAAATTTGCATATTTTATATATAGTCTCTGACAAAAGGGTCATGACTATACATATTATTTAAAAAAAAAAACATTTTTTTCAGAAGTAATGTGAAAACTACTTTTTTATTTCTGAAAAAAAAAAGTGTATATTTTCAAACGATATTCTCGTCAGTCCAATAAGCTCTGATTCGTAGACATCGATATTCAAAAGAAAGAAAATGTTAATAAAATTCTTTACATAAAAAAGGAATAAAAATTGTATAGGACTGCTACTAAAAGTTTATTCACCTTTCCTGGAATAAAATCACCGTTACTTCACTTTGGGAAGTCTACCGGTCGTTTCTTTTGTGAATGCCTTAAGAATGTCTATAATAGATATATCAATAAATTTCTCTACCTCCTGATGTGTCCAAGTGTATAACGTTTTAGATAATTTAAAATATCATAAAATATATTAAATACACCCCGACGGACGAAAAAATTAGAATTATGAATAAAGTTAGTGTATTAATGTAATTTTGTTAGACATGATATGAGTACAGCAAATTTAAATTAATAGTTTCTGTATATTCAAGGCATATTGCAATTTAGGCATCACCTCGAATCACATTAACGTCCACGATTGGTGGTATAATTATAATTGCGTCAGAAGTCCGTGAGAGGATAGAATCAAATTCATTCCGGTTGTTGCGCTGTGTTTATTCGAATAGATTAACACTGCGACAGCTCGTGACAAAATATGTCCAAAGAGAAGAAGCGGAGCTATTTCATAGTGAGTGACTAACAACCAAGACGGAAATCCTATATTTTTACAGTGTTAACCCTTTAAGTGGTCAATTATTTTACCAGAAATGCTTCCAAAAAAGGCATTTTTTTATTGCGTAATTAATTAAGTACCATACTTAATAGAATAAGAATATTAAGATTTTTTTTTAATTTTTTTCACTTTAATGCTTCTACAAAAATTTTTATTTTACATGTTTGGACATTGTGTCATCTGAGGAATAATCCAAATAATTAGAAGAAATATCTATATCTGTATCAGAATGTAGTTTATCATTTAAAAAGAAAGTATTTTAGCCGTCTATTCCATGAATAAGATTCACAAGCACGGCATACAGTAGAACAAAAATTTCAAAGAAAAGTTCCCGCTAAATAGAAAAACCAGGACGAAAAATAATAGTTGAAAAATAATAATACTAAATAGTCTCTTTTAATAATGAAAAGTGCGGGCAAACCAGGAAAGGAAAGAAGAAAATATCGATGCCCCTACGCCGTACGGGCAAACCAGATGAGGCCAATTTTGGGTAGCACGTACACTGTACGGGCAAACTGCTTAAAGGTTAAGCAAATGTTTTGCAATGACTTTGAATCGTAAATATTTTAATAATTAAATATCTCTGAATCATTTTTTATTACGTATTGTTACTCAATTATCGGTATACTTCCGTATACTGTTGTATATAAAACGGTTTTTACGGATTTATATCAAATCCGGATGATCGCAGCGGCTCAGGCGGAAGACAACGCTGACATTATTTTCTTTGAACCCTGTGAATGATCTTTAATTATTTTTATAAATATGTTAACGTTAAACATAGCATTCGTGTAAATTATACCCTGACAATATAATACTCGTGTTTTAAATAATTTCATCTACAAGTTTTTATTCGTTCAGGATTCTCAAATTTCCCGGATTGGCTTTTGCATGTTGTTCTATTTCGCTTGTTTGTACAAAGCAAATGCAAGTTTGATATCATGCGTATGGCTGGCTGTGACGCTGTCTCTTTTGTAAATAACACATATTCTTTTTACTTGCTATCGTCTGGTGAAGCAAAACGAGGTAAGCTCTGTTGACTATACGTTTTAGAAGTCCTCTTTTCAAATTTCCGTTCATAATTTTTTTTTTAGTAAATATTTCGTTTTGTTATGTTTTTCTTGTCATACGGCTTTTACAGTTTTAGTGTATATGCTTATTTTCTTTCGTCTGATATTTTTGAGTAAAGGATAAATCTCGGAAAGGGAATCCTGCCATCTTTACGAAGTCAAGGTTGTGAGGTAATTATACCTACTAAAAGCACCCTCTGTATCCGCATCTTATAACAACTTTTTCGTTTCATCTTAATTTGGTAATATTGATATTTGAGCGATTGTCATAATTACGCATGTTTGTTTTTTTTATTTCTTTTGCAAGTATTTTTATGTATTTAAATTATTGCATTGTGTTATGCACAACCATATTGATCTTGTTTTAATTTTATAAATTGTTTTAATATAGCATACATACATTTTTATAACGCTGAATGTGATTTTAATATATAATTGCACGCTCTCATGAAAATATAGCGTTATAATGTGTTTGTTTTTACACTTTAGATTTTTATTAATTCGTAATGTAAAAATAATAAAAATATTTATTTTGTATATAAAGCTCTAGTAGGAGTTTGGAAGTAAAAAAAATACAAATTTGAAACATACGAAATCATTATTAATTTTACATATGTACTTGCACTTCAATTCAACACTTTAAATCACTTTAAACATTAATGAATTATATTGTAATTAACACTAATACAATTTACATATTTATCACTTTACAAACATATAAATTGTCACAAATTGCATGTTTTAATTTGACTCTTCCACCATTTTGTGTTAATAATTGAGAGTCAAAATATCATTTTAATTCTCAAAACGTGGCACTTGCCGAATGTAATTTAAATACGTTTGTATATTTATTGCGGATTTTGTTTCAGATGACGAGTTTGGTGAAAAATCAGTATCAGTCCTCCTGGACGGTGAGGAATCCGAATTGATTTTCATCGACCATCCGAGCACTGAAATGTCGGTGAGTTTATGTGACTTTCATATTGATTTATTATATATTTTTTAATGGCAGTATACGTGTTATATGTAAACAATGTAGATACAATGAAAGAGAAAAGTGAAAAACAAAAACGAACATTACTTATGGTAATAATTATTTATATTATCATATTTCAATTACGTCATTGACAGATCTTAATGTGAGATGGTTGATTCAATGCTTGCGCAGTAATAAACTAAGGCGTATGAATCGACCAATCATACGTTATGATAAACAGTTATACAGCCACAGATAGCAAAATTGTATGAATTTTTAAAAATTGCTCTATAATGGGATGTTTATTTTAATGCATCTCTTTCATATAAAAATTACGCTTTTAAGTACCATTTTTCATCAGAAATTATTGTGTGTACAATGTATACAATTAAATAACATTTCAAATTCGTTATTTGAATTTTGAGATACAAGTGTAGACAAAAATAAAAACACACCAAAATAAACAATTGTTTATGTTAAGTTTGATAGGTTGTATTTAATTATTTGTTCGAAAGATATCTCGTCCGAAAGTCTAATAGCTTATTAATAAATATATATTTTCAGCGGTTTTAAGATATAATTGTTAAGTTGTACTTTAAGATTACTATATCTGTTTAAGTGACTCAATCTACTTATGAGTACTTTTGTTAGTAGTTTCAAAAAATTCTTCCACCTTAGTCCGGAAATGAAATTATTTAAATTTTTGACTAGTTTCTTTTATAATTGTTTGTTTTTTAACAATTAAAACTACGGTAACATTTTTATTAATTTATATAGTGGCAACAACTTTGCAGCCGTATGAGGATCCTTGTGTTATTGCAGATAGAGAACTGCCTGTCGACGTACGAGCCTCACGCCTGCGTAGTTGTTTACTCTGTGGTCGCTAGGAGCTCGTTCAGCAGGGCCGCGGAGCTATTGCAGTACCTGGCTAGGGAACAGTTCACGGTGGACAGAACCGTGGTGCTCGTCGGCAACAAAGCTGACTTGGCAAGAGCGAGACAAGTTACAACAAACGGTATACAAATTTAATTAAAGATTAGCTATCCCTGGCGCACATTATATTTATGATTAATACAATATCTGACAGAAGTGATAGACTATTATGGTATGGAAATATATGAGGAATAACATGTCCAGTCCACTAGTCTATTGCTGCAGTCGCTCATAACATATACAATGGCCGCAAAAACTATGTAGGGAGTTGGATGGGTGGACTGCTTTTACCCTTCATCCCTTATCACTGCATAACTAAGGCACGGTAAAACAGCGTTCGCCAAAGTTTTTGTTCTCGAGTACCAGTAAATTGGAATTTAAATTTCGCTGACCACTAATGATATTTTTGGAGTTTGTATTGAATGTAATTTATTAACACAAAACACATGGAAAATTCTAATATCTTTTTACAAATTATTATGAATTCAATTATGTTTGGATGCATCTTAAAACATAACGTGATCAGTAAGTATAAATCAACAATTTCCTGTGGATCAGCAAAATTTTCTCGCTCGCTGTTACTAATCATACTACACTCCCTATCAGAGAACTAATTTCATGATAATATTGTAACAGAGGGAAAAGCCCTGGCAACGTCGCGAGATTGCAAATTCATTGAAACATCATCCGGAATACAACACAATGTTGACGAACTACTGGTTGGTATTCTAAAACAAATTCGTCTTAAGGAGAACAGAGACAAAAAACAGGCGAAGAAAATCAGCAAACAGGTAAGATTAGTCTACTTTTTTCAGCATTTAATTTAATTAAGGAAACTACACACTACAGTGAGCTTAATGCATCACAGAAGATAATTAAGATCTAAATGAACGAACGACAGATTAAATGCCCCGCATAAAATTAAGCGGAGAGATTTCGCGTTCGCAAAATCTATTATGACGGAGAATGTAGAAAAAACAAATGAATTACGGAAAGTGTTCTAATATCCCTACTAAAAGCAAAGATAAACACACTTGTCTCGTTTTATCTATGGAACTTGGAACCGAACAGATAAATAAACCGTTAAGAAATGAAAACGGTTGATCGTTAACGTTTCTTTATGTTTTGTTAGGAATCAAAGTCTTCTAAGCTTGCCAGTTCCCGCACTCACATATCGCTCAGCATCGCGCGGGAATTGCTACAGAAGATTTGCATCAACGATATCTCGAAATCTAAGTCATGCGAAAATCTACACGTGCTGTAACCGATTCTGAAGTATCGTTTCCGGAACAGGCCTCGGGTGAACCGAATCCAATACTGCGAGACTGCATTTTAAGGATTAACGTCAAACTTGTCCGTGATGTAATAAGATTTATTTTTGCTTTATCATCGACATTATTAATACAGTTTGTATAATAAATTGGTAATTCACCGATAAACTGAAAAAATCATATTTGTGAAATCGATCTATAGCATTATGTTAACGAGACTCGTCATTTGACAAAACAAGTTTGAAAAAAAAATTATGTGTCTAATTTTTTTTTATGTTTTTTGACAACATTGCCTCATATTTTTTTTTCTCAAAACGGATAAAGATACATTAATGAGTCAAGTTACCACAGCCTCGTAAAGGAAACAATGAAAAATGTCCGGAAACCTAATGTTTATAACTTAAAATGCTTGCGATCGTTTTAAAATTTTTCTTTACGATCGAAATTTAACTTTCATGGACAGAAACTTTTTGCAAGGTTAAAAAAATTAAAACTGTCAACGTTTTCCTAAGAATACCTTATTCTAATTTTGAATGTCGAAAAAAATAAATTTAAACGATTGTTACTTATAATACTATAGTTCTTGTCGACGCTCTGTCCAGTGACAAGAGTGTTAGGTCTTAATGTAAGTGTTAAAGTAGAACATAACGTAGAACCCTATTTTATATTCTGGTTGAGTAATTTTTTCCTGCACTATTTTAACGTTCTCGAATTATTACGTCTTTCAGTAACTATGCTATACGTATATGTAGATTTAGAAATAGTTTGCCCACCTTAAATTTATTTAGAAATATTTCTTAAAATATTTTTGTCACTAAAACTGAATCAAACTTTTTAGAAATCAATGCATGAGTAATTATATAAATTAAAATCTTTGATTAATTTTTATTAATCAAAAACCATGCAATTAGCTTTTAATTCACAATTTCTACGCAGTTTCGATCAGACTACTATATTTGTACAATGTTTAGTCTTTCCTCAATAGACATGTAGTGTTTTCATAGATACAATTTTCAATAATGTTAATGATTATTCTTCATATTATACGTCATGAAATAATTAATATTAATAATATACATCTATGTTCATGGTATATTTAAATGTTTTTTAGAGAATTTCAAATTACACAAGTTATTCAAAATGGTAAAGGTTACGTAAGCATGACGGAAATTATGCTTATATTAAAAATTCTGTCGACAGAAATAACAATTTCCGTAACACGATTGGATCTCCAGGATTCGTTTTTAAAACAAATAATTCTCAGAAACATTTCTCATAAAATTTGTAACATGTTTAATATTTATAAATGTTTATAATTAATATAATCCGATCATCTAAAAGGACCTGTGTTTGGTTAATTAAATTAAATATTATTAATAAAACTTTTTCAAGCGGTATATTTTGAAAAGGTACCATAGGTTTTATAAATCTATTTCTTTATTAGTTTATATTGTAGTTTGTTAGTGGTAAACAGACGATTGTAATTTTTACTCTAAACATATATTTCGTTAAAGTATTTATCTGTACGAAATAAAGGAGTACATGTTTAAAAAAATTCCATTAGAGTAAGTGTGCCGTAAAATAACAATTTAATGGCGCGTTACAAATAATTTACTTGAACTAGACAAAGGAAAGTATTCGACGAACTCCGGGGAAGCCCTCGATGTTCTTATAACGAGTGAAAGTTTTTATTAAAAATAATGAAGGGAAAAAGATTTTGGTGTAAATGTAATGGGAGCACATCGGTAAACTTCGTACGACGACTTTCGTTTGTTTTCCAAGTTACGTTCAATTCAAACGGAAGGTTCCAAAGAGCAGGTCAATAATTATTACTTTTTAGAATTATTTTTCACTCAATAGTTTGAATTTTGGAGGTTCTCTTTTTGTTGGAAAGACAATACTTCGAAATTGCTCTCATAAAGTAAAAAATCAAATATACCTATCCACAGTTTTTCATTAATTGGCAATGGGCTAACATTAACACTCAATTATTTTTAAGAAAACAAAATTATTGAGGTCCAATGTTAGCCTGTTAGTTAGTGTTCTTATTGTTTGGGATAATTATATTTTGATAGTGTTCATTTCCGCTTAACTAACCTGCGATTTTGATAATTCTTTTTTTTTTTATTAGAAATAATGTATCAAAAACTTGGTACGGACAACAAAAATAGAATTAGACCGTACGAGTGGAGATGTAGTGATTTTGCAATTGTTTATAATTCCTAATCAAACTTTATACATTTTTAGCTTCTGTATATTGAAGGATCGATCTTTGGAAAAGTTATTTATCTAGCCAGCGTTTCTATGTGATACGAGAGAGATAGAAAAAAAGTTAAAAGGATTAATTAACCCTTTGTCTAAGGGCGACTACTCCGCCGTGATATTTCCGCTCAACGTGCCGCCGCGCCCAAAATGTGCACGGCGCTCGAGAAAAATCGGCAGCGGCCGGGTTATCCAATCACGGCAACCTGAGTTGGATTTACGTTATTCATTGAGAAAAAACTCCACAAATTAAATATTTATAACATTTTATGTTGAGCAACTTCAATCGCCCGTATTGGCGAAATGGTTAAATATAGATTTGTGAACGAAGGAAATTGTTTGTAATGCGTTATCTTAATCTGTTTTATTTAGATTCATTGTTAACGTTAAGGATAAATGATGTAGTATACTTGTATAGATAAAACGCTAATGTAAACTTTCTACGTGTTATTATGTATATATACTGATTATATTTTTCTAAACGAGAACCTTTGTAAGACTAAAATGTAAGCGATTGTTTTTTCGTAGTACGAGTCGCTGCTCTTGTAGTAGTTATATAAGTCTGTAAAAGTCATTTAACTCTTTATGGGCCAGTGTTACTTTCGTATCATATTTTAGTTTATCTAGATGTTACGCAGGGATGCAAATGTTATAGACCGTTTTAACTGGTAAATCGTACAGCGAATGTATGGCAGTAACATGGACTTTTTTATTTTGCTTAAAAAGGTTTATAATTGCTGTTTATTGTCTCCCTCCCCCCTCTCTCTTCCCCTTTTTAACTAAATTCAACTCATAGAGTGTTAATCTCTTCTTTTACCTATGGGGGGAGGGTTTCTAACGAAACGTCCACCTAATGGTGTCTTTTGTCCTTGATAACCTTTAAATAGAACAACCTATCTTTTCCCTAATAAGGCATTATAGATAATTGTTGCTATAGTGACCTGCAAACTTCAACACCTCTGAATGAGGCATCGCTGTGTTTTTGTAGTTTATTTTCCCTACTCTGTACCACATAATTAGCAAGTTGAACGCCACGGGCGTCACCAACGACCGGAACCTAAAGACAGCTGACAATTTAAAACTTGGGTAAATGTTGACGTGTATAAATTGTATACTATTAGCAACGTATACATAATGTTGAAATGTTAAGCTCAATAACGGGTCGTTTAAATATAAAGTAAGTTCTATTAATGTCACTTATCTAATAACCCAATATTCATCGCGTCAAACTCGTGGCGTTTAACCTATTAATGAATTATTTCGAATAGTTTTATTCCGATATGTCTGTCCTTTTTTTTAGTAGTGCCTACCCGCGATACTTTTTTTATTATAATCTGTAATGATTATACTTCATTTAATAAATTTAAATTATTACAGATTATTCTTGCAAGTAATTTCATCAAAACATACTCTAATGATTTATTTATCTTAAACTGTTGATCATAATTAAAGAAGAAATATATATTTAAAAATGCACCAAATAATACGCAAATCATTAATTTTTTAAAACTTCTCAGGATTTTTCAAAAATTATTATAAAGTATTCAAAAAATGTAGACACATTGTTTCAGGTGTCATCAGTAAACGGATGAAATCATGTACCCAAAAAAATTTACTCCAATGCGGCAACAAAAGAGATTCTTTTAGATATTCCAGTTTTCAAATATTTTAGTACGTAGCCTATACAATAAGACTCGACGTTAAAGAGGGTTTAAATGTATGTAATAAAACAACTTTTAGGTTTAGAAAATATTCCAATGAATCAATTAAATTTTCTGGACACTCTCGTATTACGAAAATATAATATTTTCTAAGACTTATCTAATATTGTTTTTCTTGTATTATCGTCTCTATTGGATCAGTCTACCGATATTGATTATCATGTTTTATAAATATGTAAAATAATTATATATTTACAAAACATGTTTTCTTTTTATATCTCGTAATAAATATATAAATATTCGTTCAATATATTATTATATAGCAACAAGTTACATAGAAATCATAGTGGAACTTTTGCATTTGTTTCTTAACTATAATGATTATTATATAATGTATACATCTTAAATATTTTAACCTACAGAAATAATACATAAACATTATATTAAATACTTTTTAAAGTGTCTTTGTAATTCATCGCCAGATATAACGTTGTTATTAGAAAAAACAACCGTTAACACATTAATTCAATTGCTACAATTTTATTTAAAAAATGTTCATCTTTTTATTTGAAAATCCTTAATAAGAGAACCGCATTCTCAGTTTGTTAATTTAACGCCAATGCATTATTTTGTAATAATTGATTAATTAATTTGTTTTTGTAAGTTGTGCAATATTGTGTTGTATATTTGATTGAACGTAGGACTATTTAGGATTGGCAACGTTGAGGCATGTTTTGATTGTCTGGTGACTTGAATGTCGGCTACCCTAACTTTACAAAATAAAACCCTTACTACCCTAAAAGGGAAACTGAGCTTTAATGTATTATTACAGTAATATACTTCTAGTATTATCTTTCACTATAAATATCTTATACGTACTATTCTATCTATTGGGATATACAATTAAATTGTTACTGAATTAACTCTAATGAATTGATTTATGTGAAAAACACATGGCCTAAATGTGTCTAATAAATATACGTGCATATGAATTTAGAGAATCTAGGAACAACATTTTATTTCCTATCATTTAATACAGTAACTGATAAATATAATAACAAACAAAAGTATTAAGTAATGAAAATTAAATAATGATATTTACATGTCATTATGATCTAATTTTTTTGTTTTAATTTGTGTTTAATTAATGTAAACACCAAATAGATTTTCTAATATCTTATTTAGTTATCGAAATAGATCATCATATTTTAATATTACTTGCTGCGTGCAACACTGACTCTCTTCTTCAAACTAACTAAACTGGAAATCTGTAGTATTAAGTACTTAGTTTAATGACTTATAAGAAACCTATTTTTTTCGAATACATCCCATTGTAGTTCAGTTTAACGTTTCAAAATTGATATTTTAAACCATGTATTCACATATTTCAAAAATATAATAGTTGGAAAGAAAATTATTAATTGTTTTATTTTTTATTCACCTGATGGCACAAATATTTATCATAACACTTGGTAAGATCGTGTCGTATTTTAAAAATAAATAATGCACAGAAGTCATGGGTAAAGTGTTAAGGAAATGTGTCTTATATGTAACTATAAGACTTTTCAAGTAAACTTTGTGAAATAACTTGCATGTCCAAAAACCTATGTATATGTGAATTTGTACGTGCACATACACAGAGATTTTTGAATTAAAGATAATTAAAACAGATATGGATAAATGTAACATTATTTAACGGTTAACATAGTTTAAAATTTAAATGGCGTTTTGCTGAAAAAAATTACGTGGACGGAATACATATTTAGATCTGGTTTTACACTTGAATAGTACAAATTTTAATATAATTTATAGATATATTCCCCACCAAAATTTCAGCAGGTTTATGTTAAGATGTTACAGGATGTTATTATAAAACCATTTCCCATTAATTATGTATGCACGATAGATTCTTTACTTTGTCACATCTTCCGGAAGATTTATCTGACGGAATTCAATTTTGCCGACATGCAAATTTGTGTGGGTATAACTTCTAAGAGTATATTGAAATATCAGCAATGTCATTGATGTCGAAACACAGTGATGCAGTGTACCAATCAGTCCAGTGTGTTTTTTTATAATTTATGATATATATTTATTCAAGTCGATTCGATTATAGGTACATATAATGAAATTCCACCCCATGTGTAACAAATCTACCATTTCACATTTATTTTGATCATTTTTAAAAACCAATTAACAAGCCCGGGCCGCGAGTGGTTGAACTCGCTTCCTGAAGTATAGCTACGCTCGAGAACGAACCCCCTACACATGAAGAGGTCACTCGTTCAATTATTGACGATGCGGAACGTGTTTTGACTCTGCACCCCACTTTAATCACTGCGAAATAATAATGACATAGTAAACCAATATACGGATTTTCTAATATTTGTTTTATCATTACAATATTTTCAATGGCAAAAGATTATGTATACCTAACAAATAAAAATCATTGCCAGTATAACGGACCATTGAATAGGTTCTGCTTTTAGGTATTCTTTCTATGTAAAAACTTTCTGAGGATTTTATTGGACATATAATAAAATTTAAATACATAAGACCATCCCCGTTGGAGAAAAGTCTAATACCACTATAACTTATACTGCGGGAGAATGTACCGGTAAGTTATTACTAATACATTTCACTACAGGATTTATACCTGTATTCTGTGTAACCTACAACGTTATTACAATACGCTTTTGATGCGAGTGATTCAACGTAAAACCGAAGATAGGTATTCATAACATATACCAGATGATTATAAGCAACTAATGTTTGTTAATGCCATTTTCATTCCATATATAACAGTACTGGTTTCTGCGGTCATGGTAGTGTGCAAACTTTACTCTGTTTCGGTTTGAAGCGGGCTACAACTAGTGTAATTACTGCTCTTATGTCTCTAGAACAAGTGTTAGTGTGATGTATAAATATTTTAACTAAGCACATTATTATTTTGGGCGTGTGTCTTCTACACCCGCAAGAATTCGAAGACTGCTAGTCTCGTGCGTCGATACCAAAATATAATCAGATGCCTGCAAGGCAAGTTTTTATCCTGCTAATCACGTTTTGATACCGATATGACATAAAAGCTAAGAGGCATAGGAAATATAGCTGCGATGAAATCTTGGATGACCGCCTCTTAATTTTTATTATATTTGATTATCGTCCATAGACTATAACTTTGGAGGAGGCGCAGCTGTGTTGCCGATTTTATTTAAAAAAAATCAGTTGTTACATTCTTCTCCAATTTCCTACCAAAGAAAATTACAATAGGCGCGTCTAAATTGTTCACAATACTCTATCAAATTTTCCATTAATCAATTTCTTTCGCATCTCGACAGATCTCATTAATGTATAAAAAGGTAACACCGTATCTCATACTCCACATCTAAATCCAAGCCAAAAATTGTACTCGTATATTGTGTACTCCCAGATATCTTATTAGCTCTATTCAGTTATGTAAGTAGGACAGCGTTATGAATAAAAATCAGACCAGCATCTTATAAATAAACAGCAGCCTTATTGCGAAATTATATAAACTATATGTTTATAACATTATTCAGAAGCAAATGCAAATCTTTCCTCTTAATAAAATATTTATAGAGGACAATAAAATATCATTACTTTACTAGTACCCTTACTGGCCGATAACAGTACGCGATGCTTTAATTTTATAATACAGATAACATTAAAAAATAACTATTAAAATTTTATGATTTGATGTAAAGGGACCTAGATTAAGTATGGTAGCAGTCGAGATATGTTGTAATATTTAAGAATATAGAAACATGAGAGCAGAAAATTCTCTATTCGCAGATACAAAAATTCAATGTATATGTGCATTTTTTTTATTAGCAGTATTTAGTTAAGGCACCGACCGACTATTGTAATAACAATAGTCGGTCGGTAAAACAAAGCGGCGATGAAAAAAAAAAACATAGGATATACCAAAAACTAAAGAGAAGCAAAATCGCTCTTTTCTGTTTCTAGGACCTATAAAAGTGCTTTTTTAAACTATTAGGGGTCCATCGTTCGCAGAACGTATTTTGCGGTCTGTTATTTTATTCTTAGTAAAAAGATACGGATGTCACCAAAAAAATTGAACAAAGTTGTCTCTATTACGTACTGCATAGGATAGTACATCAGTATTTCGTGAAATCAAATGTTAATTGAAAATATATATCTTATAACTTCTTTATGTACAGGTACATATGTATCTACAATTCAGCGTCGGTACTACTATACAAACCCGAAAGCTCGGCACACCCCGTATAAGCAATATAGTGCACTAAAATTAATAAATCATAATTTCTCGAAAATCAAAACACGATCACAAAGAAAAAAAAAACGGAAAAACACGTCACGTATTTATTATATTTTATGTAGACGCGTATATAAATGCTCAGACTTGCCTTGCAGGCACAGCGCTGCTACAATTAGGGGCATGCGATGAGTATAAAATTTTGGCATACTGTCTATGTACATTTAAATATTTACATTATTTCACGCACACACGTAAAACAACACGTAAGTAAGTAGCTTCACTTATTCGGTCGAAAAGTATTCGTACGCTGTCGCCGCGTCGGCTAACGGTACCCACTTAGATGAAAATAATAAACACTGAATCAGAGCGCGTACGATAGTTGTTACCGTGTTACATAGTCGTGCACTATATGTTTTTTGTTAATTGTGTTGGTGATATATTGTATCTATACAGCCGATCATTACATTCCGTACCATGTGGGACGTATACGACCCACGCCGAAATAGCCTTTTGAAAAAGTTTCGATCGCATGTTTGCTTAAATAATTACTTTAAGCTGAAAACAATAACGAATATTTTTAATCCATATCAAGAATAAGTCAAGTTGTTAATAATTGAATATATAATTAAAAAATTGTCTCAATATAGGCCCCGTGAGTCCGCAAGGGAAAAATCATCTAATAACGCTCTGGCACAGAACGTGTTAATGGAGACCTTTACCTGTCATTACAGTTGTTTCCATAAAGTTTTTCTTCCACTATCTTTAAAAATATCAATGACAACTTAAATTTTGACTGTCGGATTTCATCTATGTAGTCTAAGCCGTGCAATTAATTATTTTTTAACGATTTTAAACATCCGCGGTTATAAGATTACGAACGCATGTCAGTTTATTTCATGTTAGACATATCTATTAGTTGAGTCTTACGCAAGAAAGACTCTTACCTTTTACGTCTGCCAGCATAAAATCCATCAGCGCGGGCTAATGTGAATGTTTCCGATGCACTACAAAACTTTGGCATTTCAGGATACTGTAAGCGTAGTAAATATGTATGTAATGTAAGTATAGCATTCACAAGGCAGGACTGAGAGAAACAACTCTTAGGCTGCTCGAGTAAAAACAATTCAATTTTAACTCTTTGAGCTCGATAAATATTCCGGCCGGGACTACCAATAACTCGAGGTGATTTTGCGCATATATTACGAATGTCTTACAAATAGCATAAAATGAGTCTATATAGACTACTACTACATACACTGTCACCTCTCATTCGCATTAGCGCTACAGCGCGAAACGTAGCGAATGACAGTCGCCCCTCACGTCGACCGCAAAGGATTTACTTTGTACATATATAATACTCTGAGAATGACTAGCTCATACAGAGGGACATCGTTCCGGCGACCGCCGCTGCGGTCGATGACGAATGTAATCAGATTATGTGCGAGTCTGTGAATGATGGCCGGGTCACGTGACCTCCATCCGCAAATGAGGCCCAACGTGACGTACGCACGCGGCGAATTGAAGACGGATCACGCACGTCGGCGTTACCATAACTACATACGCCATTAGCTAAGAGTACGTTGATTAAGTAGTCTGTCATCCTCTGCGACCAGTAAGTAATATTACTTTTTTTAAGTAATATTACTTATATTAAATAAGATTTCTTTATTGAACACAAAGCACTGCACACACAAAACAATGATGTCTTGTCTTCTGAACGTAGTCGTATTATTGAACAATATATTGAGAGGCAGGCTTTAGATATTGCAATTTCTTATGGATTGTCATGCATTCCTTTCACCTGATGTTGAGTGACAATGAGGTCTTAGATAGTTGATGTTGAATTTGTATATATTCATGGTTTAATTAAGATTGATAATGTTGTTGGAAAGAATATACATTGTAAAAAAAAAATCATCTAAAGTTTGTAGAGACAGAAAAGATTTTTTGCATCTGTTCATAATTTCTGTTAAAAATATGTGTTTTTTTTATTTACCACATCTCTGCTCTCACGAAATAAAGGATGAGCTATACTCCCAAGTAGTGTAAAAAATAAAGAAAATAAACATGAGTTCAGATTGAATTTACATTAAACATCAGATTAGTCCTAAAAATCTAAGTAACAAATAGGAATTCCACCAAAAAGTTAGTTCCGAAAAAAAAAAATTATACTTGTGGATTTCTATAGAAACGATGCCTTATATTCTTTTCTATTTATAGACAAAAATTTTAAAAACAATTATTTTCTAAAATAACTGTAAAAGAAACTGAAACCTTTGACCTTTGACATAGTGACACATTTTATCATTAAAGTAGTTGGCAATTTAAATGTCGGCAATAAATTTTCTTAATCAAGGGTCACATCAATAAAACGCGGAACGAAATTCCCTTGTAGATAAAAGAATTTATGTTTAAAAACTTCTAGAAACAGTCCGGGGGAAAAAAACCTTGTAAATATTTCCAATAACATTGTTGTAAAATAAATTTTTAGTCAAATTTACTTTATTGCAATATCTCAAACATTCAAATGCCTCATAACATTTGATATACGTCATTTACGAATTCTAAATTCAGGAGACAAGATAATATTGCTTACTATCTGCAATACTTTATTATAAATATAGATATTTATTTAAATAAATAACTAATCGAACTTGTGACTAGTGGAATATATACAATGTTCAGAAGTGACCCTATCGTTATGGTCACCATTAGCTTTATTATATTAGTTGCAAGTAATTTTATTTAATATTATACTGCACGTAAAGTCGATTCTATTAACATCATCAGTCAATAGACGCCCACTGCTGGACATAGGCCTCCCCCAAGCTTCTCCACATCGATCGGTCCTGTGCTGCCGGTATCCAGCGGCTTCTCGCGACCTTCACCAGATCATGGGCCCACCTTTTATTCCATATTTTGCGTTAATCAAAAGCGTTATAACGGTTCATTAGCATTAAGAGCGGAAAGCTAAGTGTGACTCGAGTGGGTCATGTCAACAGAGGCTAATGATATACCGTTTTAAAATTTTTTTAAACAAACATTTCGTTGAATAAAATTAAGATGTATAGTTTTTAATGTGGTTAATTTAATTCCCGGCGTTTTGGGCTCTTTGTACTACTTATCATAAAAGAATTGAGGTTTGCCTAAATAAAAGAAATTAAACATTACTTTAATATTGTTAGCTTTTTACGGCTAGTAAAGATTTCGGGAAGATAACTATTTGCAGATTTTCTGTACTATAATAGCTTTATAGAACATCTTGTATTCGACCACTCCAAACCGACGCTGAACTAACAAGCGGCCAGAACTCAATAATATCCGTAATCAATATTGCCAACATACATTTGTGAACACTGAATTATTAAATATGCGAAATAGAATATTTAGTTTTGCAAAATAAAATATAATAATAAGTAGTGGATATCTATGGCAATTTATGTACTGCCCTACTTAACGTTTACAATACTTTAGTCGTAAAAACTTATCGCTCCACTATAAGGAAACATTTGAAACGCGTGTCGTGGGTACACCTTAACAAATGTACTTAATAATAACATAATAAACATAAAAACATAAAATAAATAAATAAATAGATAAACAATAAATAGATAAACAAAAAAAGGCGTATAAAACAAATCAATTCGTATATAGAACTCATGCCCACAACAATCTTACTCATGTAACGAACTTAATGTGAAAATGTTGTAATTTAATGAACTTAAATACACTATATTTGTTACACTAAAGACCAGTTCGTAAACCGTGAACAAAAATAGAAGTGCATAACACTTACATCTCTCCGTTGGACCTTCGTAAGAGCTGGATCAAATTTGACTAAGTTTTTTTTTTGGAAAAAAGATATGCTTGAGTGTTTATGTTAATAGCAAAAATTGTTCAAAAATCGGTTAAACCATTTTAGAAATATCCAGCTCTTTTCTGTATTAAATAGTTGAAATAAAAACACCTTACATAATACTTCACGTAATGAAATAATACATTCGATATATGAATTTATATCGAATATACGTTCGGAAATTGTTCTCGTTCCTTGACAAGGGTTAAACGGATTAGAGTTTTCGGAACACTTTATATTTCGGTATCTTATTAACCGCATCAACCAAACTTATAAAGGATTATGAAAATTGATTAAAAAAAGGAATAATTAATAAGTAAATAGTAAAAGTAAAAAACAAGACTAGCCTAATTGTGATATACATGGAAATATAGACGACCTGTTGAGAGAATATATCTGAACTGAGCTTCTAAGAATTGCTATATTTTTAGTACTTAAGTCTAAAAAAAGTTTGCATGAAATGAATGCCCAGATTTATAAAATAGGAGTTATGGTTGCTGCATAAGCCAAAGCAGTATGGCGGGAACCAAATAAAAAAAAGAAAAACGTTTTACACAGACTAATCAGATTTCAGAATCATTCCAGCTAGAATAATCTATTAGCTCCAACATGTAGGGGGCAATATTTGTAAATATTACTAATTTACATAAAGCACTTTTTTTTATTTGCTAAGGCACTGTGGGCCAAAAACTATTATACTTTTACTTTTAGGCCTCAATGAAAAATATGAAAACATAAAAGGTATCGTAAATTTAGCAGAATTACTCGTACAGCAAGAATAACAAACTATGCACTGAACAAAAAATAGGCAATGCTTGCAAAATATGTCTTCATCGAAACGAAATATGAAATTGAAAAAAAAAGACCAAAATGAAAGCACCGATGTATTGAATGAAAAAACTCTTCACTTATGTACGGGAGAGCTTTTGTAGAGAGAGTATAATCCATACGTCAGGCTGTCAATTAAACGGATACGATCACTGAGCTATCTCTCAATGAAAAAACAGGCGCATCTATACTGAAAACATTTTATTGAACCCGTAATATTCGATTACTGACGTAGTACGGTAGATTAAACATTTGGGAAAGCGGTGAAAAATCATTGATTTTTAAACGAAGAGCATGATATTATAGGATATCGTCAAATTTTGATTGCTGTCGTGACGCGTTTACCGCTTGCCTTGTAATCCGGTGGTACAAGGTTCGATTCCTGGGCCGCACGGGTGGAATGAAACGCCTGGCCAGCTACTTACTTCAACGCGCCATCACAACAACGTTGTTCCAGTACATAAATGAGAAATGCAGAATGTTCCGAGTGAGTACACTTCATCATCTACAGACTCATTGTCACTTAACGACATATGAAATTGAGTTCAAATGTTAGCTCATTAACGATAAAACAAAGTTCAATACATTATTTTTTAACTACGCCTACGCCCGATTCTTTACAAGACACATAAATTTTTATTACTCTCATCAACACAAAAGTTGCCGATCGGTTCATCTATTCGTGGATAACATACTTCCTAAAATCTAGTTTCGATAAATTAATATTGTACAACTCTCGTTAAGCGATTCAAACTGGAAGTTTACCAATTAAACAACACCCTTTTTCAATTATCATTCCAGTTTTAACGATAAACGTAAAAGCCTAACGCCTCGGCTGGATAATCAAAGTAATGCAATAAAACAAATGAAATTCGTGGAAGCGGTGTCCCGGAATGGCGTAAATGTTAACATCTCTGTTTCGTTTTCATCAAAACTTATCATCTCTTGCGAAGCAATTTATTGACAAACAACAACTACATTTAACTGTAATGGTTATGAGCCAGCTCTTAATATCTATATCACCTGATAATAAGTGGCAATGAGGCTGTAGATAAAATAGCGTGTGTAATCAGAATACTTTTGACTCTCACATGTATGTCTGCCGGTACGCAGCAATGCTGTTATTGAATGCGGATTTGAAAAACCCTACCACCGTCCAGAATCCCCTACTCCTGTGGCCCGGGAATCGTACTCGGGACTTCCACATTACAAGGCTACCGGATAAACCACTGCGCCATGGAAGCAGTCATAATTCATTCACGTCAAGAGGGAACTTTGATTATAATAAATCTTTCCCCGTACTCCTGTTTGGCATTGATATTTAATTGACTCATACGTAGCTTTTGACCTTAGGAATTGAATTAATTGACCGCGTAAACCGTTTATCCATAAAACAAGATTTGTCACTTAATCTTAATAGTGAAAGGTCAAATCTTAGGTTGTGTGCGTAGAAAGGGCATTCAGTATTAGGTATGTGTGCTGAAGGCAATGTAACATGTAATTGTATGCTTAGTTGATATGTTTTTAGTTTTTTTTATAACTTTCTGTAAGAGCTCTAACTGGTCATTTGAAGATAATACAAATGCGGCAAGTGTACTTCACTAAACGAGATTTATACTAGAAAGAAATGAGATGGTATAGGAATTAATGAAAGCAAAACGCAATAGAAACGAGAACTTGTATGGAAGAATAGTTCCTCTACCCCAACATGTCAAGGGGGAACGAGTATATAAATAAAAAAAAACCGGTGACGTAATTGTGAATTATTTAAAATAGTTAATCTATATATACAATAAAACTGTTACAAAGTCAAATCAGTACGTTGAATATTTACTGATAATTTTAACTGAAATTAATATAGTTGAGGGGATAGATGTAAAAACAGTTTATTTTGGATTTTCTTGTCTCTTTGACGGTCATTCTTAAAAAAACTTCTTAACAGTTTTTCATGAAATATGACAGGTCATACATCTTATGGAAAAATTAATAGTGCCTGCTGGAAAGGAATGGAAAAGATTTTCCATATAATTAATTTTGTCAAAAATAGTACAATATTAAAAGTGTTTATTGATAAAGTTTGGGTTATTTTTGTTCCAGAAAAAAAACATTTCCATGAGACTGTGATGTATTTAATTTAACAAATGACCACCATGTGGCGTTGTTGCAAAATATTAATTCTAAGATTTTATGATCGTAATACAATGAGATAGTCTTGAGAAATGATGAGTAGTTTACCAATTAACAAATTTTAGTTCAGTTAAAAGGTACAACAACATTCGATTACCGATAGGCGGTACGAAGTTCGAAGGGACAGCAGGTATTAAATTGAAATGTTTCAGAATTTATTACTTGTGCGTAATTACACATTGATTTAAAAGCTTCCAATCTCCATAACAGAGAAAGGGTTAAAGGCTCAATAATTCTAAAAATATTTTAATAAAACCCGTATGAATTTATACGATATGAAATCTTTCTTCGCATATAAGCACATAACGCAAATTTTACGCCGACTAAGGTCTCCCTACTTTAATCAGATTAGAACCACATTGTGAACTCGACCTTACACTAAAAGATTTATTATCTGACTCGGCACATACTTTATGCCACGTCTGGATTTAAAATTTTGTTATTCAAAAATATGATAACATAATTTTAACCCCTTGCACTCCGCCTTCTCGTCTTAGAAGACATCGTAACTCCAGCATATCATTTGGATGTCCCCTTTCATGGGACATTAAAGGTTGTTAGTGATTAAGTGGAATTAATTTATGTAGGAAATGGAACAGACGTAAGTGATAGGGATGAATGTGTAAAAAACGTAAGAATGGAAGTGAATATTAATAATCGGATGTGAACAGCATGCCACAAGCATGTAGGAAAATATTAGAGGGAAGATTGCGAAAGACAGGGTAGACGTGAAAACGTTTAGTTTAAATAAAAGATTCACCGAGCAATTCCTGCATTTATTTCAACGTAATCTTGCGCTTGATTCCAATATTTGTTAAAAATTAAAAATAAATAGCTTTCAAAAGCTCCTGCGCTGGTTGCAAACGTGCAGTATAGTACGGAACGCAAAGGGTCTAATGATTCTATAACTACGCTTAGAATCAAGATTATGCATTATCAATGGTTCAGCAGTAATAATTTATCCGCAGTTGACACCTTTGCTGCGTCGAAAACCTATTCAACTGTTAGTATTAAGTTTCTGTTAAACGTTAATTTCTTTTTAACAACAATTTATTTACATTGAAGTTTTGAATAAATGATTTTTCATAACTCTTTGTTCTTTGTTTCTCTTGTATTTCGTTTTTCTAATTACGGTTATTAACAAATTTTATATATTAAGCATAGATATAAATATCCTTAAGCGATTCCTTTTACTACTAGCCCTATATCATTTTTACATTTATTAATAATCGAAATATAGTGACATGGTAACGCAAAAACCCCCATCGATCCACGTCTTTTGCCTATTCATTGTCGAGTCACAATCTTTGACATACTTCACAGCTAGCTTACTAAATCTTCGTAGCTTAGTATTTGGAATGACGCCAACAAAAAGTCGACAGAACCTTTTGATGACGTTAATAGTACATAAATGTTATAGAGTGAGTTCTTTTTATAACTCTCGAAAAGGTAAAAACTTTTCCAATTCTTAAAACTATATTCCAAAAGTTTGAAGTTGGCACGCGTTACTAATATAATATATTTTGTTTGGTTGTACTCGATATAGAGTTTTCTTAATTATAATTTAAAATTAAATTTTAAATTCAAGCTCTTATTTCACTGACTGTATATTATATCAACCCTTAATCTAAACCGCTGATAATAGAAATATGAAATGTGACGGGTGTGTTCTTTGTGACGTGTAGGTATCCAAAAAGTTTTTTAAAATTCCACCCCTCGGGGATGAAAGGGCGGAAAGGTTAAAAGTTCAATGAAACTTATTCTCTGATACGATAGACTCGAAAGTTGGTGCACATACTAGACTAGAGGTATTAATGTGATTCGATCATAGTGTCCGGAAGACGACGCCCGTGTGTAGTGTTAAAAAAAATAATAGGCCATTTGTATATTGTAAAGGAAAAGTAGACAAACGAGCCAGCGGTTCAGGAGAAATGAAGGGATAAGCATCACCCATGGACAGTCACAACAACTAGAGCGTCGCAGCTGCGATGCAGACCGTTGAAAATGGAGTAGGTTTTTATTTTTGAAGATCCACAAAATAATCATTACAACTGTTCAACTAGTAATTAATCGTTATTTTGTATATTTATTTAAAGAAAAAAAATCTTTATTTAACGTCCAACAAGGCGGGCAGGTTGCAGCCAATTTCATTATATCTTATAAGTATACATCGTTCATTATTATTTCACTCAATTTGATTGTTGCAACAAATGATAAGGAAAGTCGTTGTAATTGGTAATAAAGTTACTGGATATTAAAGATCTTAATAAAAGAGAATTAGCCTTTGTAAAAAATAAACCCATACTCTTAAACATTTTTAACTTACTATAAATAAAATAAATAGAGCGATTTATAGAATTCTTTTCAACAATAATAAACAATGCCTTAAAAATTACTGCATAAACATACATGGTGTTGCTATTAAACATAACTCAGGCGGAATAATATAGTCATAAATATTTTGATCGAAATTAATATTTTATTTCGTTTTAATCTGTGGTATTAACGTAGTAATTTACTAATCCATTCGTGATGCTAAACCATTTTCAGTCATTTTTGTTTAATTTTAGTATGTAATTTAATTTTTTTTTAATGCAAACTCCCACCCTCGATGTCAGTCAGCCGCGTAGCCGCCACAGTAGCAATACTGTATTCCAACAATTACACATTTATAGGAGCCGAAGTTTTGTTGGCTTATACAAAATTTTGCTGTCTCATTGTCACTTAACATTAACCGTAGGAAGCGCGGTCAGATGATCGGTTTCAAAAATATATTTGAAATAATAAAGAGATAATTTTTTCTTATGTTTTAAAATTCATATATATTTATTTAATTTACATTAATTAATCTTCTGACTTGCTTATCACGACCCATTAGTGTCATTATAATATGAAATTAAAGTCAAGTAATTTATTAAGTACTTATTGTTTTTATATTGATCCCTTATTATTAGATAAGCTTAAAATTTTATATTGATCGCTATTTTAATACATTTTTATTTCTTAGAATTAAAATTCGGGTGCCTTTTTACAAAGACCTCCTCCGATAGTTTCCACGTTTCTATTCTGTGTTACTCAAGTTCTTCGAGCAACTGCAGCTCTCTTCCGCCCATCGATAAATGGTCAAGTAAGAAAAAAAGAAAATTACGTCTATTGCTGAAACAAACTTAAGTGAAACATGTAATATAACAAGATACTTAAACCCAACACAATAAACTAAGAAAGTGTAACGTAAGTAGGATAATAAATAATTTATAATAAGAAGGAAAATTAAAAAGTAAATGTAACGTATTAATTAGGACACATAAAAAAACGCATGTTCCAAAAGTAATGAATATAGTCAGAATTGATAGAATTAAGTTCTTAAACCACACATGTTATGGGAACAAGGTGGAAAAAAAATATATAACAGAATGGTACCAATAATAGAATAGAATAGAGTAGTCTTTATCGCATAACGAAAGAAATTGAAAAAAATACATATTAAACAAAATAAAAGAAAGTAAGTGTTACAAATACAGCGAAGTAAAAGAATATGTCAGCAGTGCAAAAGGCGGTCTTACTGCTGAAAGCAGTCTCTTCCAGATAACCTTCACCACCAATAATGAGAACCATTATTCAGCTTTCCTAATGCAGTACAGTTTTAACCCATGCTGCAGCTCTGATTTTCAATAAGGAAAGCAGTAATAATAGACCTGATAAGTTCATGTAACTCTCGCTGTAATAATGGCCGGGCCAGTTAGGCTGTGGGCGGACCACGCAACGGTTGCATCGCCCCTGCGGTAAACTAATTACGTGCTAATAGTTTCAAAGCAAACCTGCCCCCTCCCCCCCCACCTCACCAATACCACTCCTCGTCTTACCGTTCGCCTACGGACTTGTTGCGTCCCACACGCTATGTTGCCGACTCAATTATTACTTTAATTGTTCATTATGTTAGTACCTTATAACACGAGAGTGTAGAAAATACGACATGATATTTTTTTAACGTCAATAGGTTTACACTTGATCTCAATTTTGATGCGATGTTATGTGACAATGATGACGTAGATGGTAACATTTTCGCACCCAGAATATTCGGTTCCTCGCATGTATTACTACCAAAGACAACAATGTTATTATAGCCGCAGACTGGTTTTGATGATTTTAGCTAGTCAGACTGAATCAAAAAACATTACCACCTTTCGAATTCCACACATACTCTGTAATCCTTATAAATAAAAAAAAACATTTTTGAAAATTACCTTGACATTGACTGTTTGCAAATACATTTAAAACTTAAGATATCGCACTTTTTTCAAGGAAAGAATGAACGGAGGAATGAATAAATGCTTTATTTTACATAAAAACAAGTACATGAAAAGAATTATTTCTTCAAGCCAATCTTTAGGTGGTTAAAAAATTAAGATAAATTTAGGATAGAAAAGTAAAAGTTTATACGATAAATATTAATAGTAATAGTAAAAAGTATAAACTCCAAATGAAAAAAAAGCAATCGTTTTCAATCGATATTAACAGATGCAAATTTAAATAGCCTCTCAATGTTTTGATTATCAAGAATGTCCGAGATATAAAAAAATATTATAGACATTAAACTTCAGAGCTAGAAGAATGGTACATATAGTATCTGTTTGAGGGATGGCAACGCCCAAACAACCTACTTCAATCTAATTAATCTGATTACGAGGAGCATTTTCTTAGCCAAAATTATTAAGAAAAATTAATAAGCGCTCCTAAAATTATCTTACCTAAATAATTATTTACTTTTACTTTTTAACAGATAAGTTTAGTGTTAATTTATTTTAGTTACGTTAACTGAAGTTTTCGCTCTACGATACCTATTTTTAACTCCAACCACCGCTTTTGGGAAAGCGCTCGAGCACAGAAAGGGTTAATGAAAAAATTACGGTCCGGTCCTCTATAGTTTTAATTACCTCGTTGCTCTTTTGCGCAGGTTAACTGTATAAAAGCCATTAATGTTTTCATTTAAGGTGAAGCCAACGCTCGAGCGTGATTTATGAGAGGTTTTTGTTAATATTTTATACTAAATCAGTTCGGATAAGCGATGTCAATAGACCTTTTATGTTAGTAGTTAGTAGGCTTTTTTCATTGGGGAGTTTATGCCCTTAAGTCGCCACGCTGGGCAAGCGGATTGGCGACTATAGGATTTGGTGGATAGAAATTTAAAAACATTGGGTGGGAATTCTGGGGGGAGAGGAATTTCATTATTTGGATGGATGTTTGGGGCAAAATACTAATAGATTGAGGATTTTGTCAGGACGGCGGGAAGCGGATGGATGAGAAAAGCAGAGGACCGCATACGGTGGAAGGCATTCGGGAAGGCCTATGTCCAGCAGTGCACTGACACAGACTGATAATGATGATGATGAAATCTGCTTTATCAAAATCTATACTGTAAGTCGCATACGTATTATTCTATTACAAACAATATTTTAATCAAGCTAAGATTACAAAAAAAAACGGACAGATTGAAATGCTTTCGGGGCGCGATGATTTATCGCTCGCCTAACGACACACAGACCGTTAATTCAATTCCGGGGTCACATTAATAGTCGAGTTTGGACAGTAGTAGGGTTTATCAAAACCTGTCTACCTAGCTGCCACCCTAAATTTGAATCTGCTGCTATAACAGCGTTGATGCGTTCCAGCAGTTGTACATACGATTATGAGAGCCAAAGTATTCTCGGCGAGCATGTATTACCACCAATGGCTTTATTGTTACTTATAATAATATGAAATAGGTTATAAGACTTCATGACGCATTTCGAACGACTGGAACGTGTAAAATTTTCTGCGACAGGCGTGGTGAAGAGGTATGAATATTAATGAACTATCGACTGGGAGGGCGTTTAGATGTCAAGGTGGATTTATTATATGCCAGGTCAGTGACTTACGCTTTGAACAAATATCCTTTCTTATTCTTTTAAATACATTATTTTTATCGACCTTCAAAAAAGAGGTCACACTTTTATACTTTCATATGATATAAGATACACTCATAAGGGTAGTCGTAAGTAAATAATGATATTTACCACACATTTCTTTCTTGCACTTCGCTTGCTATCCAGAGTCTGCTATTCGACGAACGAACGAACAATCAATCAATTTAGTGAGAGATAAAACGTGAATAAGTGTCCCACAGCGCATTACAGAGACATTGATGAAAACAAGGTTATGACGATGTTATAGATAGATACTAATCTATTATACTCATAAACTTCAAAGTTATGATTTAATGACTGACTGACCTATCACAACGCACAGCATAAACCGCTGGTCCTAGAAACATGAAATGTGGAGAAAGTGTTCTTTGTCATGTGTATATATTCGATTAAATTTTTTTAAATTTCACTCCTAAGGGGAGAAAGGATGGTTAACATTTTAAAGAGACTGCTCTGAAACGATAAGCTCAAATAGTGGTACACATAGGAATGGTGTGAGATTAATGATAATGTTAAATAAAAAAATATATATCGCGCCCAGAGAAACTAGCAAACGATTGGCAGTTTATTTATATATTCGTTAATTAAATTGTTAATTAATTAAATTATAGTTAATTTATTAATTAAATTTCCTCAGCTCTTAATTATTTATATTTACGGTTATGTAAAAATAAATAATATGTAAATGAAAATCGAAACAATACGGAGGCACGTTGAACTAATAAAACTTCTCATTAGAGGGGGCGCTGGTTAAAAAAAACAACAACTCCGCAGCCAGTCAATTGAGCAATGTTATATAATAAGAGGCAAGATGACTTGCAGGCTTCGGGTTTATGCGCGCTATACTTCCGTACAAATTAGATTGCGGCAGTGCCAGAGCACTCCGGTAATTGACTTACAAACGGAGCGGTGTCCCCTTTCAAGGACTACATCAACGTTTCGTTTTATCAACTGTTCGTATATAACAGATAATTATTACAAGCAATACACCTCTTGTTATCTTAATTGCTTATTAGACGAACGTGTGTGAAAAAATTTATAAGAAAGTATGTTTTGACCAATTCGTGGCTGAGCGACTAACCTATTGACTTCTCCGTTCTCTTGCCACCAAAACAGTAGTGAATTTTGAGATGATAGTATAGTGTTTGGGATCCTGTTACCTGCCAGTTTTGTTTTACAATCTGCTGACGTAATAGAGACGCTGTATTCTAGCATTTAGAAAATTAGAGCCCAGATTAATCTGAGCGAACATGCTTCACCATCATCCGACTTTTTTATAGGATTTACGCTAACATTTGGTCTCAATTTCACCTATTTTTGAGTGATAATTGAAGCGTAGATAGAGAAGCGTGCTCAGCCAGAATGCTTTTGGCTCTCTTACGTAAAACTGCCGAAACAAAGGAATGCTGTTATGACAGCAAATTGACATTGAAGATCAAGCGAGTGTAAAAACGACTACAATCTCGATTGCTCTAAATAGATCAGAATCGAACCTGAGACCTCCATATTACAAAACAAGAAGTAAACCATTAGGTCAGGGAGGCAATCAAATATCAGCCTGATTATAACTTAACATAATACGAATTTTATGTCAAGCTTTACATAACTGACGATAAATAAAAACTAATCGCTCTTACTACACGAATAAGCAACGCCTTTTAAAATACCTGTTGAACTTCTCAAATCTTGCAGATTATCTCCCGAGTCAAACAAAGTATTCGGATAGCCGCATTGTAAATGCTATAAAGGTAGCTATAGGATTAGATGGGTAAAGTTTTCTTTACTCTAATGGAAAGAGAAATGTTTTCACACAAGGTTATGTACAAACAAAAAGGAGTATAGAAGTTTACTACAATTTCCACGAAACACCGTTATCTTTTTTCCTTTCTTATTTATCTATTTTTAAGCGGCAACAAGAAGGTGGTTCACAATTCGACGAAAACAAAAGAGATGATTCGATTTGTTGGTGTATTAATTATCTTAAACCGCATAGACACAGGCGTTAAAGTAATAACACCACCTTCTTTTGTCGACTGGTTAAAAACTGCTATATATATATATACAAGTTTGAAGTGTATGTACTTTGTTATCTTTAATATAACAAAATTAACAAAAAAAATAGTTAGGTCCTATGGTCAGTCCGATGAGAGATTTGATTAAGAGAATTTATCGCTTATAGTCCAGGTTAAACGACTTTTGTCTCAAGTTGTTACAATAGCTTTGTAATCTAATTGTCCAAGTCACTTAAGCCGACCAAACTTTTAATAGTGGTGGGTCTGCCTTGCGCACATCGTGGGTGATTCGGGGGGGTGTTTCCGCCCTCCTCCTGGGACGTGTTTAGTTATGAACGTGTTAGGTAATACTGGAGGCTCTGATATTGAAATACATTTTTATCGATTATGAACTGACACTGCCTCAATTTCACCTGATCTTAACTGACAGAGAGGCCCTATACAATGAAGCGTATTCGCCGAGAATGCACCTGACTCTCACATGTATAACTACCGAAACATAGCAACGCTATTATACTAGCAGATAAACATTTAGGGTAGTAGCTAGCTACGAGTAGATGAGTTCGAGGAACCCTACCACCGTCCAAACTACTCTACTTCTGTGATCTGGCAATGAAACCTGGGACCTACGCAATACAAGGCAAGCGGGTAAACCACTGCGTCATGGAAGCAGTCCACTAATATCCATAAAAAAATTATCTAAAAAACCACTTCCCAAGCCTTTGTAGACAAAAAAGAAAGAATTTCGATAATTTTTCTTACACACGATGTTTCCGAAAGAATATTTCATTCATTTTATTAAATTAAAAATCATTTATCGCACATAAATTTATTTTAATCTAACACCAGAAATATTGAAGAATCGATTCACAGCATAATACGTCTTTCTCATAAGAACAGTTACTTCCGCACAATATGTTTCTAATATTTTAGAATCGAATTAAAAATATGACGTAAAAACAACGAATGTTGATTGATATCAAATTCGCAACGCTTTACCCGTGACTCCATTGGAGGTAACAGTTTAATAAATCTTCGGGACGTGACGCGACAATAGTTCATACAAATGTGGAGCTGTCAGTTCATTGCTACACAATACTGATGATATACGTGCACGTACAATGAAAAATAAAAATTATTTCAATATAAAATAAGGTCATAAATTACATCTATAACATAAGACATTTTAAATTTGTGTAACAGCAAAAGTAGTTAAACGATTTACATTTGTAATATTAACAACAGAGAAGATGTGACCATATTTTCGATTCACCAAAAAAAATTTTATCCGTTCTAAAATAACGCATCGTTTAAGCGGCAACAGTCTTTGTATGTATACATTTTTATTAACTATTTTGAATTATGAACAAAGTATTATTATCGCATTCCAATTATTAATGAATCTAAACTTTAGAATAATTCATAATGTATTTACTTTTATGCTTAAGCAAAGCGTAACAAACAATTAAAAAATTGAGTGAAAAAATATTCATATTTGATGATCCTAATGTATTTTATAACCTGGAAAATTATGTTTTGATTAAACTAATTTAAGCCTTTCATCAGTGGGACGGCATCAAATTTTTCATAGTCACGTGAAATACTAAGAATATTAATTATGATTTATAATTCCAGCAGATATAATTAAAATATCTCTTGATAAATAACTCAAGGAAAAAATACAAACCATCAGCTTATCACCATTTAAAGTGCACACGATTCTCGGGTCACCAGGTGGAGTCTGGATAATGGTAGGGTTTTTCGAACCCATCTGGTTAGCTACCACCCTCAATGTCAATCTGCTCCCATAACGGCATTAATATATACCGAGCAATCATAGATTTGAGAGCCAGAAGTATTCTAGGCGTCACTTCGACAGATCGTACTGTGGTTACGGCTAGTTTAAAATAGCACCACGAAGAATGTATGCTAACTTTAGAGCTGTTTTTGGAGCGTTATTGATTACAAATCAGATATTTGTAAATGAAACCACAAAAGTTAATGGCATACGCAGTTAACAAAACGCAAACTACGCCTCAAATCGGCCGCGGGCATTCATCAAGTCGGGTGCCATTTGCAAATGAGTGGAAGCAGGTCACGCGACCTCCTCGTCATTCATATATTCCTATAATCTGATAATACTCGTCTACGCTAGTGAAAATCCATTTTATTAACGTAAATGATTGTGAACCATTAAAATATATCATATCCTCTCAGTAGTCCAAATTTCCCCTAATGACAATTGTCTGACATTTGTGATTGACAGATCGCCATATTGAAATAATTATTATTTTAATAATTTTTATCTTTCATTTGATAAGGAACCTTTTTTGTTCTTCAGTGTTAAATATCATTTAGTTATTGTCATATGTTAAAAAAATATATATTATCCATCAATTGATGAACAGGCGATACCCCGCTTTGTAGTTACAAGATAAATTAGGTATAAATATTAATTTACTACACTCTTCACCGAGTCCAATTAAAAATCTCATATATTGGAGAAAACTTTTTTGTTCACTTAGTGACTAATATAATGTACACAAGATATGAAAGATTTACATTTACTAAAGCTTTATATTATGACTTTTTATTACGACCATGACTTATACTTAATATACAAAATACCTATTCCAGTCGTAAATTGTTACAATTACTAAGCTGTAATTAAGGGCATTCAATAGTACCACTTTTATATCATAAAAATATAACACCTTTTTACATTTACTAGCCTTATACCCAGTCAACCTAATTAAGTAATGTAAAAGAAAAAAACTAGATTTTGCATTATAGTTCATTGTAAACAATCGTAATAATCAATATTTTATTTTAATTACACATGAAATGATCTGCTACAAGTTTCACGTTAAAATCTTCACCAGTTCGTATTTATTGATGCGATACATTTTCAGTCGGGTTTTCGATCAATGTATAAGCCTGACATACCATTGGAAAAGCAATATCGTGTCGGTCAGTGTAGTAACGCGTGCTAGACTCGGGTCCATGCAAGAAAGGTCCAATAAATGTTTGTCACGATTCGCTTCATACTGATAAAACTTTCATTGAAAAGATTCAATATTATTTGAGTTTGGTTTATTTTATACGCATCATTATATCATTTCCCGTAAAACCGCTTGATATTTTTATATAATCTGCTGTTCCAGAAATAAGGCCATTTTTATGATTAAATATCAGGGATAGTAAACACTAATCTATACGTAGAAGTATATATTTTTTATTCTCGAATCACGACAATTACTAAAATATTGAGGTTGGATTATTCAATTCAACATAATTTGTAGATGATTTTATGCTATTTATATTTTAATTTACTTTTATGTACACAATTATGGACATGTGAAAACTATTTATTTTTAATTGGTTTTTCATCATTTTATGATTTAAAAAATTTCGGAGTGGTTGAGTTTTTCGAATACGCCTGTCTAGATACCACCCTGAATGTCACCTGCCACCTTAAGAGCATTGCTATGTTCTGGCCGATGATGATGTGAGATGTAAGACCTAGTATATTCTAAACGAAAACGCAGGTAAAATCGAGGTCCATTATTATCCCATAACCGATAAAAAAATCTTAAGACTGAATCTTAAGAATTGAAACGGATATCAGCTAGTTTAGTACTATATAAGACTTAAAACACAATCTTACATTATAAAGTTTATAAATAATTATCACAACACAGGTACCGTGATTTTATTTTTTATAGGTTCGTTTTATTTCTTTTACTCGTAATAGTCCCAATAAAGTTTTAACGTAAAAAGAGAAATTGGAAAAGTTTTGACGGAAAAAGAGGAATTGGCGAATTCGAAGAAAGCCAAGAAATATATTGTCTGTGGAATTTTTAAAGCATTTCTCAAATTGACATAACGACGTAGAACGTACTTATTGGAATTTTGACAACGTGACAGAACAATGTCTCAACTTAACCCAACTCAGGTAATTTTGTATAAATGTAAACAATGATGTAGTTGACAGAGCATTTGAACTTGATATTCTTACGTGATAAATACCAGTCTCCATATAACACATGAAACTTTACAAAGTAGACAAAAGGTCCACTAAATAATTCAAAGTACTTTAATCCTTAACGTGGGTTCAGGTCCGCTTAACTTTATTTTATATCTTTTGCCTTTCTATTCGTTAACGTTATTATATAAGAAAAAAAGTCCAAAGATTAATTTATATTAGTATAATGTGTAGACAAATGTAAACAAATTTTATTTTAAACTATTAAGTACTTTGTAATCTATATTCGTATCTCTTCAAGTTTCAACTTTATTATCGATACTTTGTCAAAGAATAACCTATTTATTCTTTACTTTAACTTCATTTATCAATTCAATTAGCATTACCATGGAAATTTTATGTCTAACGTAAACATGAATAATGAATTGTGTAGCATTCTGGGCGAGCACGCTTCACCATCCACGGCTTGATAGCCATTTAACATAATGTGCCAATTGCCGTCAGGAGCTAATTGCCGACAAAAAAGAAAATATAGAATATTTTAATACATCTAATTTTATATTGCACAACATATTTCCCGTAAAAATCATATTTTATACTTACAGATTTAATAATGTTAAATCTAATAATTCATCATAACTCAAGAATAGACATTGAATTATAAATATAATTCTCAACAACAACTTCAAAAACTCTTATCAACAGAATGTTTCTTCTTTCAAATGAGTGTTTAATACATTTCGTAATCAGAAAGCACAATAATTATTTTCCTAATAGCCAAACAGTGAAATACAAATAATAAAAAATTCAAACAATAATGTCAACAAATCAAAAAAAGTAATTAATTTTTATTATTTTCTTAAATTTAATATTTTACTGAAAAAAGAATGAGACTTTATATTCTTAACATTCGAACCGGTCGCTCCTTAAGATAATTAATTCGACATTTTTGTGTTACTATATAGCGTTCATCATTATGTAAATGATGTTTAGTTTAGTTATTAAAATATTCGCATAGATAAATAATTTAATAATTATCTCAAACGTAAATGTCCATAAAATTATTAAAGAAATTTTAAATCGTTTCGTACTTAACGTACTTAATAAAATCATTAGTATAATTATATGAAAATAGTCTGTTTTTCTTGGTGTAGAATGCGCTGTGAACTGAGGAACATAATTTAATTTTAAACAGTGAAATATAGTTTTTTTTTCTTGAGTAGGAGACTATAGGAGAGTTGCATATTTATTATCATCCAGCCTTGTTTAGTGTTATGCTAATAAGTAATTTGAGTTTAACGTAGGTTTCTAGATTTAAATATAAAAGTCTCTAAAGCTTTGTCTGTCTATTTGGGGTGAATACACATAATTCCTTTTTTCTAAGGTCATAGCGTTATCACTTTAACAGCGAGTTTTTTTCACGCTTTAGCAGAAAATATCGTTAGGCGGCAGAAAATTGTGAAATACGCTTACTCGTCACGTTATGTTTAAGGAAACGTTGAAGTATAATGTTATTCATAATATTAACACTAGATTTACCGAACCCGTCATTTTGACGGATCGACCCTAGATAATAAGTTCCGTATACTAATTTGCGTTTTACTTTTTTATATCGCCTCTGCCAACATTGTTTTATACCTTTTGTTGCAAAACAGTAAATATAACAATACAATAATGCACAAAATTGTTACAGACTCGAAAAAAAAACCATAAAAATGTATCGGTAAATCTAGTGTTAAGTGTAAAATTTATATAGCTCCTTAGATTACAGTTTCTTTTAATAATAATAAATATACGCTTGAAAAATCCTTATAGTGGTCCGCGGGGAAATAGTATGAATTTACTGATCCTTGAGGTCAAAAAGTTGATATGTAAAAATAATTACTCACCCAATTTTAATTTTTTGCCCGCAATCATGGAGTAATGGTTTACTGCTTGCACTGTAACGCGGAGATTTCGGGCTCGACTCTCGGACCACACGAGTAGTGGACTTTGAATAGTGGTAGGGTTTTTTGAACTAGCCTGTATAGCTATCACTTTGAATGTCAATCTGCTGCCATAACAGCATTGCCGTGTTCCAGCAGTCATACACGTGACAGGCAAAAATATTGTAGGCGAGCACGCTTCTCCCTTTACGCTCTACGCCGCATTGTCACTTACATATAAGGACAAATAGATTTCACTGCATGACACTAGCTCGATTGCTTTGTTCGTTTAAGAATCAAAATATCTACGTTACAAAGTAATAAACTGAGGAGTTATTTACATAAGGTTTACGTTGTCAGATCCCCCGTAGGTACGAACCAATCAACGCTATGGTCAGCTGCAGAGTTTACTTTGGAGCTATTAGCTAATTATGTTACCACAACTGCGCTACTGTTTGCTTCTGGCCTCCCCGCCGGTAGGGCTGAGGTCAATACTCAAACTGTAGCAATGAATATTGTGTTGGTATTTACCAGAATATATAAAAAAAAGAAAACATTTTTATTTCTTTCCAAAAGAATTGAAACCTATCGATGTAGAGCGTGTTCGCCCAGAATACTTCCGGCTCTTATTTGTATAACTGTTTGAACACAGCAATGCTGTTATGACAGCAGATTGATATTGAGGGTGGTAACTAGCCAAACAAACGGGTTTGGAAAACCCTACCACCATTCAGACTCCACAATTTGTGTGGCCTGGGAAACGAACCCGGTAGCTCTGCGCTACAAAGCAAGTTGTAAACCATTAGACCACGTATTCATTCAAAGGTTTCGTCGTTATTGTGCCTCAAAATTAATTGTCAGTATAAATACATAAAGCCAAATGACTTTTATTACTCTCGCCGTATTCGGCGCCCACACAATTCCCCTGTATTAATGTTGTGTTTTTTAATGTTAATTGAAACGAAATATTATTTAAAGAGTTCGTTTTGTTCGGCTTAAATATTTGTTTAAACGGATTTAGGAATTGAATAGCAAAAAGGTTTAACACAATAAATTAATCTGGGATTCAATGTTACCAAAATTAACTGAAGTTTATGTTAAATGTCGTTGATTTTATTTCATTCCAAATAAAAGAAAGAAATTAAAACATCTCTTCTGTAGTTTTATTTTAATAATATATTTCTAAGGTCAATGCTTGATGATGTTAACTACCTCCAAGGCATAATGGTTTAACCCTTTGTCCTGTGAAATGGAAGTATTTGGTTCTATAACTATTTAGGTTGTTGGCAGGATTGTTTCAAACCTGCCCGGCTAGCTACAACCTATAATGTAAATTTGCGGCCATAACACCATTATTGTTACCGCTGTCATACATTTGCAGTACAACGGCTCCGTGATCGACGGTTGCTGGGTGGTGGTCCCAAATTGTACTGGTGGGACCCACGAGGGTCTACATCACACAGTCTTCGAGACGGCCTGTGATATCTTTTTTAAGATTTCTGCCATGAACCCATAAAAGAAATACTTTTGGAAGCTGTTTTCTGGTCGAGCACACTTCTACATCTTCGGCATTATTGTCACTTAACATGCGAAATTAAGGTACGTAGTCAATAAAAAAACCTCTAAAATCTATATTTTCCGTTGTGTGATTCAAATCACAACTGACATATCGTCGTAGCGTATGCTTTCTTTGTAATGCTCACATCGCCTAACAAATGGATGTTTACCCCTTAACCACTAAAAGGGCGCTACGCTCGCATTCATTTCGCAGCCTTCGTTTCGCGTTAGAGCGGGTAACCTTTTACTGCACGAATAAAGCAACCTTTCAGCTCGGCTAATCTCTTGTGCTACTTAATACTAATTCTAACAATTCCTACGTTGAAAATACTAGTTAGACTTCATAAATTAATATCGTATTTATAATAACAATTTTTCATTTTTTTAAAAAATGTAGGAAAAAAAGGAAACTAAGGAAAATATATCTGTTCTACTGTTACATTTATCTCTACACATCACGCAAGGTTAATATATTAAGAAGGTTTCATAAATTTAAAATAACCAGAACTTCAAAATATACATTTTTGTACATATTCATTAAAAAAAATTATGTTGATATTTTTCATATGTCGCGGCGCAAATTCATTATCATTTCATATCTTTGTAATGTATATATCTATATATTTATGTATATATATACACAAAAAATGATAATAAAATTTTATTAAAAATCCGTTCAGTAGTGTTTGTATGCTACTACAATATACAAACAGATAGACTAACAGACAAATTAGTTTTTAAAATGTTTGTTTGTCTCTATATCAAATACATTTTAAAATGAATGTCTGAAAAGATTCATCTCACAGACTAGTTTTTTAACAATAGTTTTACAGACATTTTTCCATAGTTTTCTTTTTGACATAACAATAACTTATTACGATAATTAATTTAGAGTTGCCATAAAAGATGTAAACATTGAAAAAATTGAAAATTTGGGCACAAATGAGTATAGAGAATTTTTTAATGAAAGTTGTTGCGTCAAAATGACGAGTCCTATAAAGTTCGTGTCAAGTTTTTATAGATTTATTATTTGTGTATATATCACATTGTCACGATTAATTCTCTAATATTTCTATCTCTGTACATTCTTAACATTCGACAACAGATACCGTGTCTGGCGATTTTATTAAAAAAAAAATTATATGCTTATAACATCTACGATTCACCTCAAGAAGATATTTATTGACCAACTCCAATCTTCCATTTCGCGACATTCCGGACGGCCGCCCCAGAGAATTCCATTTCATTTATTACTTTGATTACTCAGCCGTAGAATAATATTTGTATTTATTTGAAATAAACGGTAAGTTAATTAAATATATAATTTAAATATACCAATAGGTCGTTTTGATTTCATTGTAACTTATCAGTTAGAAAAACAAACATTTTCGGCCAACGCTTGACTTAATTTCACATAATGTTAAGTGACAATGAGATCGTTTATGGTGTATCGTGTTCGGTCAGATGAAGTCTAATTCTTTCGTGTATTACTGCCGGAACACTGTAATGCTATAACGGCGGCAGACTGTCTTTGAATATAGTAGGTTATTGAGATCGGAGAAAAACATCACCAATAAACTCCACTAATGTTAATAGAGAATCGAATCTGGTACATCCGTGTCACAAGGCAATTGGAAAATTACTGCGCCATGGACGCAGTTAATGTGTAGTGGTGTTGGTATCGAATAACGTCACTGCTTTGTAGATACAAAGGATTAATAAGTTAATAGCAAAAATCCGAAAATGTTTTTTTCTTTATATTCACCTTTTCCACGTCAATCCAAATTTCTCTAATGAAATTTTATTTAACATCGCTTTTATACTAAACAGCTCATGTGCCACAGTAACTGCCACACGTAATATTAGAAAAGATTTATTTAAAGCTTATCATAGATATATATCACATATTCACAGTGGGAAAAAACATAAAGAGAAAAGACATTACTTGAACAAAAGTCTATTATGAATAAAAATAAGACTTGAATAAAAGAATAGAAAATGTTCTAAAGCTTTTAGTGAAATTTCTGAGAAAGAAAAACACTTTATGTAGTGTCGGATGAAAACATCTAATCTTACTTAACGTTACTAAGCCCACGTCGCTAAAGAATTTATTGACTCGATATCTTTTTGCATGAATTTCTAAAAATATCATGTATTTTTTGATAATAGCGTCTAATACTTATAAAGAATAGGACAGTAAAATATTCCCTTGGTGATAGCAGTCCAGTCGACCTATTAACCACTTATGCGTCTTCGACGTCTGTAGCCGTCTTTGGTAAAAAATAATGGAACCTAGCAATGAAATAGACACATATTATAATACGTTTGCAATAGTTGACAAGTTATATAACGCATAATAAGATTTTTAACGGATTTATAACGTACATAATTAATAACATTAAATTTATAACTTATATAATTGAGATGAAAAAATTTTAAAATTGTTGAAAAATTATCACAATGCAGTTAACGCGTTTTATTTGTATTTATTTAGGCGATATGTAGACAAACGACGTTTTTTTTTTAGAAAAACTGTGGCCAAATGTGATAATTTTCACTTCAAAACTTACACTCGACTTCATCTGGCAGTTATAAACAATTGAAAAAAAGCGTGTTCCTATGCACGATCGTCTAATTAAAAGTGTGTGATAACATACTGTTACGTTGATTACATAACTGTTTACGAATAGGTCTAAGGTAACTCAAGAAGTTGGGGTAAGTATTTCGTTTTATACACGCTTTAACATTTACGGCGTTTTTGTCACTTAATTTGAAATTGAGATAAAGTATCTCCCCATAGGTAAGAAATAAAAGAGATTAAAAATTAGATAGGGTTTGGACGTTCAGTGACGGCTATGCTTTTCTCCAATGCGTTCCGTCCGAGGTTCCGGAAGCCCGGAACTGGCGTGGGGATTTAAGTGGGCAGAAGTTCTACAAATCCTTACTTGTAATAGTTTAAATATATTGGTAAAAAATTTCATCCAGCTCTATCACGATCTTAGTGACTGGAAAAATTATCAACAAAAAATTAATATCTGTTCAGCCCATAGACGATTTTCATTTATTTTTGTTCATCAGTTAGCTTTTACACGTATACTTTTGTGTTTTAACATTTCTGCATTCTTTTGTTGCTATAAATTGCGCACCAAGAATTAACAATGCAATGTAATGTTTTGAACTCATCGTGCATAACGAAACAATAGGTGAAAATAAATTTTCTTTGTACCCGTGCAAAAGTTTCCACTTTGTGACTTAATGAAATTCACGCTTGACCGTTTAACAAAATTACGACTGCAACAAAGATCCAGAGGATATGAAAACTCTGTGGAAGTTTTATTTATAAAATACAATTTGAAATTCCTGTTTTAGATTAGATTATATTAAATTAAAATAAGAATTCGACATTTGAAATTAGAATTGATTTTCAATTTTAGACCGATGGATAATTTGACTTTTTATTTTTTTGAGGTGTTACATGAATTAGTCGCGTGCTTATTGGTCAAGATTAAACACATAAATACACATATACATGAGAAAAGTTAAACAGAAAACAGTTGGTTATTACTTTAACATTTCAGAACATATCATTAGTTTACCATGACAGGCCTGATTATTCAGCTTATGTGATACGTCGATTGAATAGTAATAGGGTATTTCGAAATCGCCTGGATAGCTACTACCCTCAGTGTCAATCTGCCGTTACAACAGCATTACTATGATCCGCTGTAGCCATACACGTGGGAGAGCTAGAGGTGTTCTGGGCGAACGCAGTTCACCATCTACGACCTTTCTTTTACTTAACGTCAGGTGAAATCGAATCCAAACGATATAATTCATTGAAAAAGAAAAACATAACGTATAGTACTTATATATATCATTATAAATATTTAATAAGAAATTTATGAAAGAATTAAAAAAAAAAGTTTAAATCTGCTAAGAATATAAAAGGCTTTAGTCTACAAACTTTGTTAATAATCACAGTCTTTATGAGGTTATCTCTAACGTCAGAAGTTCAAGACCGTGGGCAGTATTTAATATCAATTTAAACTTGTCGAAACATCTCCCCTGCCTTATAATTTACTTGCCTGGAATTACTTTAGCTACCCGTTAAGGCTTAAAATGTGACGACTGATGACGAAAGTATAAATAATAAAGATTTTACTTTTAATTATTTTCACATGTACAGGTACAAACAAAATAAAACAAAATAAAAAAAGATGCTCTGAATGGTGGTCGGGTTTTTCGAAGCCTCTTGGATAGCTATCACCCTCTATGTCAATCTGCTGCCATAACAGTATTGCTGTTTACCAGAAGCAATACATGAGAGCTAGAAGTATTCTGTGCAAACGCGCTTCACCACCAAAAAAAGCAAATCTTCCAGTAAACCGCGTACAAAGTTAATGTAATGGATAAAAGTAGGGATGGGTTGTGGTAATTATAAACAATTTAAGACAAAAAAGCTTTACCTTAGTACTCTGTAATTAAGGTACAGTGAGAATTAAATATACGTGCAATTTTTTTTATATATTACATTGAACAGGCGAACAGAAACGAAAATAACAAATAACTTTCTTAAGTGTTATTAAGTATATTGTAAGTGAGAGGAATTATTAAAGTAGAAGTAGAAATAATATTCCTAATTTTCGTTTTGAAACATTCCAGTATAGATGAATAGAAGCTGCGGCGAAAATGATGAGAATAAAAATTCAGATATAATCCTTTGTATCGTAAAATTCAATTCCAATTTAAAAACTCTTAACGAATTTTTTTTGACGACAAAAATATTTTATTTTTAAACAATAGTAAAACAATTAGGGCAAATGAATAAGTATTGTTTTATATACATTGGTTAAGTCTTCCTGAAAACGTTAAACATTGTTGCAATCGTTAAAACATCTTTAGAAGGATTACTAAATTAACTTAAATTTAATTAATACAAAAACAAAATTGCCGTTGAAAATCATCAACTGGTCAAAATTTTTTATCGCAACTGCTTAAAAATATTATTCAAAATACGTTTCGTATATTTTATGCCTAATATTATACGCTTCCATTTCATTTTATTAGAGTGACGTCCGGTGCTGTCACCACGACAACCTTAACAACTTCGTTAAATTATATGATCCACTAACAATTCATCCGATTTGTAACCACTACAAATTAATTTAGATGTGAAATATACGCAAAACGTTTCATTAATTTTAAAACATGATATATAAATTTAAATGGTGGTAGCATGTTTTTGAATCTGCCTGGCAAGCTACCACCCTCAATATTAATTTACCTCCATATAAACATCGTTGTGTTAATGCATTTATATACATAAATGCCAGAGTATTCTGAGTAAGCACGCTCCACCACCTAATGTCCTCATTGTCACTTAACATCATGTCAAATTGACGTCAACCCTTACCCTATTGCTGAATAATATATAAAGCAATGCAACATTATTATCGCGAGACATCACTTAACATAAAGTGAACAACGTGCATATCATCGCCATTTGAAGTAAGAAGGTATATAACTCTATACAAAATCTGAACTCTAAAATAGACAAGTACGATGGCGTCTAAAGAAAAAGAAACCTTCATAAAACCGTCACAGTAATAAACCTGTCAGTCCGCCATTTGTAATGGACGCTGTTTTATTTTTTTATCTGTAGTTGAAAAATGTTTACGGCCTAATTGCTTTTAACAATCCTGTAATTAGTTCGCCAAGATTTATTAAGCGCTTCATATGTATTATTTATTTTTGGTGCGTTTTCATTCTTTTAACTTCTATTCGTCGACAATTCGATTTTATAGGAGATTTTTGGACTTATTGCATGCCCTTTTAGTCCTTTTCGCACTACTAGCCCGTCTGTAACATTTTGCGGGCGAGTGCTGGCAAGTGCCTATATTTTTAAGATTCAGTGTGACTACAGACAAATAATATTATAGACAATAATTTTAATCTATCCTTAGTATGATTACAAACTTCAACAATAAACAAAAAAGTGAATATTTGTGTATACATGTGCGCATGTATCAAATGGTGTGTAATTTTTAATTTGATGAATTTCTTAAGCATTGTTTTAAAAAAAATATTAGGTTTCTGCCCTCTTTCTTCATATAAAGTTTTACTGTATCAAATTTTGAACTCCTTAATTCGCGTATTTTTAGTAAAAAAGGGTACAATGATTTAGCTCCACGTATGTATTAATGTAGAGAAAACAACACATCACGTGGTTAAAGGTTTCAAATGTTCAACTTATATATTTGATCCACTATACTATAACTCTCGCCTTGTCTTCGACTATTACGTAGCCCTCGCCACTTGTGAGTTATTATAAGCCAGCTCTCTGGCCAGTGTATTGTAGGAGATAGCTCGCGAATCACCGGATTCGCGAGCCAGCTTCGATAAAG
>DWQX01000244.1:0-51673 GCA_018245475.1 Pharmacophagus antenor | reverse complement strand
TATATATATATATATATATATGGTATTAATTTACCAGTTAGGCCTATCACGTCTAATAAATAATCGGCGAAATTATCCCATAGCATATGCGCGATCCGTCACTTTCTTTGAATAAAGGATCATATATTAAGTAAAAGATCGTTTAACAGTTTCTTCTTTACAGTGAAATGCATTTTGGCAGTGAAACTAGCGAAAAAATGTTGTCTTAACTAAATAATCGTTGATATATAAAACGAAGTCTGACAGCATACACTGTGCGTTTTTCGCTAATGCTAGTCGCCAAAATATATGTCATTATCATTCAGTATCATTCATAGATCGGCGTAATAACAATTATTTCAATCAGACAGATTCGTGGCAGGAATCTTGAGCCAAGAGTAGTACATTGTACAGGAATCTTTTTATATACGGTACTCATATCACGCGTGTTCATTTTCACAATTTTATGTCACTCGAAAAAACGTTATATTTCCGATCTATGAAATTTTCTTAGTTTCATTTTACTAATCGCACACATTTCGTACACAATATAGTTTTCTCTAATATTGCTCTTTAAACAGTAAAGTTAAAAGAGAATCCTCATACAAAGTGATTTCCTATAACGCGGAAGTTATCAACCGTGTATGCTTGATATAGTTAAAAAAAAAGGAATGTGATATGATTCAATAATATACCTAATTTTTTATATTTTACAAATGCATTACTAATAAAATATTACATATACACATAAAATTAATATTATTTTTATAAATAAATTTAGAATATACATCAATTTTCAGGTCAAAGTTGTTTGTGAAACAAGAGATCTGCAAAATGCCCTACAACTTAAAAGAATGATTGAAGAGGCTTACCCAACAACAGCTCTTTTTGAGACAGAACCTCTCAATAAAAAACATATTTGCCCATGTTATATAAGGAAGTCATTGTAGTATTTAAATTGAAAATTAAATTCACAAGATTTTACATATTTATTAACATAATAATAAACACATATTTACAATTATATAAAATAGATATTATTTTTATCTTATTGAACTTAGTGTAGAAACATAAATTAACCCTTAGCACTATGTTGGCTTTCCTATGGTGTCATCTATCATTTGTCCAGTAATTCCAAAAACTGTTTGAGAGCCAAAGTTTCAGAATATTATATTCTCTTTGGTGTGGGTGTTTTTTATTCAAATGTATTTTCTATCTATAATCTCTCCATTGCTATGATGAAAACATTTTTGATATTTTGTTAATCTTATAAAATGCTAAGGATTATCTTAATAAGAGTCAAATAAGTAACATATATACATTCTTCAAATATCTTTGCCATTCAACGAACTCTAATATTATTTGTATTAATAAAAATATCATCACAAAATGATGATTGTATTGGTATAAACATTGATGACACTCTTCACATTGTTAATTTATCCATAAAAGTAGCCATGGCAACATCTCTCTTGCTTAGACCATTTACATCGTGAGATGATAAAATTACCTGATAAAGAATATGTAAAAATTATTTGTTAGGACATGAACAAGTTGAACAAAAGTGCTATGTTTATCAAAAACTATATCAACAACACCAGTAACTAAAGAGGTTGGAAATAGTTATAACTAACATTTTTAAAACCTGAGAAATAAATTACAGAAACAACGTAGCCATCAAAACTATAACTAGTATATCAAGATGATGTCTTGACATAACATTTTTAAGTCATATGAAAAGCAGCTACCTTATGTTTATTGCATAGTTAAATATTGGTTTATTTGAAAATCTTACTACCTGTACTTTATTATACACATTAAACCATTCTGGATGGTGGTCCATTTTCTCAGCTAGCAATGCAACTCTTGTCATAAAACAAAATGCTTCATTAAAATCTTTGAATTTGAATTCTTTTTCTAGTGCATCACGGTCACTTATAATCTTCCACCCTGTCTGTATTAAAGGTTGAATGAACTCATCACGTTCAGCCGAGCTTAATTTTTCAGCCTGAAGAGAAAGATACGCATTATTAGTTAATAATTTTAATTAAAATAATCTATGTTGTTTGAACATTTTAAAAGCAACAGGTAATTCAAATAAAACGTTAGTATTTATCCTTTTATGAAATCTAAAATTAAATACAATTGCTACCTGCTTTGTTTTTATTGATTTGTTTATTCACTTACCATTTTCCTCCTATTAGACGCACTAGTAAAAGCGGCTCTCGTTACCGACAGAATGTCATTGATTTTAGTCCGCATAAATTGATTCAAGGCGGTGGGGTGAAAGTGTATCGCCAACATACGACCCGTATAGCACAAATTTATTTTAATAAGCATGTTCATACCTTAAAAGTAAATTTACTATAATTTGTTATTTTGTTTTTCCTATTAATTTCACATATATCCTTAACTTATGATTTATAATTCGTAAACATTAGATAATTTCGGATTTTTGACGGCTTATTTATTGCAGATAAAAAAATATAACAATATTGCTCATGAAAACTTTTGCCAATTTTCTTCATTTACATGATTAGGAATAATAAAGAAAACGAAGGTTTTTATTTATTCGATATGACACGTAAATAATTTTTTGATCTGCGATATTGTATTAAAAAATACTTATATAACGAATTTTCTCCTGTTTATATCTATAAATGGTTTAGTATATAGCATTGATTATATTACATAATTAAATTATGGAAAAAAATGAAAAAAAGGTATTTTAGTGCAATTATTGTCCGACATAATTTTATGAAAGACATAAATGAACTTAATTTATAATTAACGGAAAAATTCTCCGAAAGACTAGGCGGTATGGTCGAAAGCTACAGCCTACGCCATGAGCGAAAAGAAAAAAAAATTGTCTCAGATAACAATTATAGTGTCACATTAGTACATTATATGAAGTAATTTTTTTTGTTAATATGACATAAACCATATAAAAAAAATATGCCTTAAATATCGTTAAAGTTATTATACAAACTCTATTAAGGTACGTTCGTTAAATACCAAAATATGTTACACAGGAACAATGAATTTTTTGAAAAGTTTACTTTACCAAAACATCTTTGAGATAATTGACAAAGCTGGAATTGCAACTCCTCGACAAATTTTAATGCTTTCTGTATTCGATGTGAAAAAACTCACAAATCTTTCAACTGATGATATTATATATTTAAAAAATGTTGTTTCTAACTATTATAAGCCACCTGTTTTTACATGTAATAATCTAAAAAAGTATCAAAACTTCAAGAAAATACCAAGTGGATGTACAAATATTGATAAATTACTACATGGTGGTTTTGCTGCAGGTACTATAACAGAAATATATGGTGAAAGTGGATCAGGTAAAACTCAACTTGGAATCACTACAGCAGCCAATAGTTGGCCAAATAAAACTGTGTATATTTGTACCGAAGACTTATTTCCAGTTAAACGATTATACCAAATTAAAAATGATACGAAGGCATTATGTGACAGTGATTATGGTCAACACATATTTGTAGAACATCTTACTGAATCACATGAATTAATATCCTGCATTAGTGTTCGTTTACCAAAGTTATTAGAAACTAATCAAGTATCTAATGTTATAATTGATTCCATTGCTGCTCCTTTTAGATGTGAAGATTTAAATTATATAAAGAGGGCTGAAGATTTAAGAGAAGTAGCTATCACATTGATAACTTTAGCACAGAAATACAATTTTTCTTTAATTTGCATTAACCAAGTAACATCACCATTTGAAAAGTGCTTTAATGTGGTGCCAGCTTTGGGTTTGGCATGGTCTAATATGGTAACATACAGACTATGGTTGAAAAAAATACCAGAAAATTTATGTAGTCAAGAATATTTTCAGAGTAGTTTACAAAGTCATATTAGAGAACTCTCTGTAATATTTGCTCCAGATTTACGTAATTCATCTACAAAATTCATAATAACAGAGAATGGCCTTCAAAGTGTACTATAGATAAACAACAGGTGTAAAAAAATAACTATTACAACTAAATTACTCCACCACTTAAAATAAACAGTACTAATTCTTTTAGGCAGTGTTTACTTAATTAGGCTATTGTATGACTTGTAGAACTTAAGATTATTTAAAGGTGTGTCAAGTAATATGGTATTGACTAAAACTTATTACTATTTAAAGTTGAGCCTTGTTAAGAAATAACATATGAAACATAGGAAATAACTTAAAAACATTTCATATTACATTTCTTTTAAACAGACAAATGAGTATACTGTTCATATATTGGTAAGTGATTACCATTACCCCTGCACAAGCCCTGGGAAGTCATAGCTGGGCTATTATTTTATTAGTTACTAATTAATTTTGAATTGCATCCTGTAGTTTTATATTAGTATACAAATAAATGTGTAATTTATTTTTGTGAGTTTTTATTTTTGGTATTGTAACAACACTTCCTAGACCTTAAAAAACAAGGTAGAAATAGTATTAGCAATGGAAAACGCGGTTACTTTAATTTTCAGATTATTCACGTATCAAATATAGCTATGTTCTTTAGAAAAACTAAAAAATTCTAATTGATTCTAGTTAAAGTGGTATTTTACTAGAGTCAATAATATCAGTATTATTAATGATTCTTTTTTAAATGTACCTTCCACTAAATCTGTTTCCAATACTAAACTTATGAATGTTGAACCGTACCATTATTGCTATAAAATTTTTCAGTAGCATCTTACATTAAGTCTATTAAATGTAAAACTAGAATGTGACGGTATCAGTAGTGACATGTTATTTATTATACTATCACATACTCTCAATATTATAACAGAAATCATTAACTTATCCATACAAATGGGCAATGCTCTAATTCATTAGAAAAAAGTCCAGGTTACCCCATTCAGAAAAATTAATGACTCTCTTTAACCTAAAGACTTAAACCCCATAAGTATTTTACCATATTTATCAAAATAGTTGGAAAGGCATATCTATAATCAGTTGTACAAACATTTTGAAAGCAACTTCATGTTACCACTATATTAGTCAAGTTGTCGAAGGGGACGGAGCATGGTTACAGTGTTGTTGAATGTAACAGACAATATTGTGGCTGTGCGGGATGTAGGTAGGGGCACTGGTCTAAGATTGTTGAATTTTGTACTGGATTTTATATTTTAATGGAGAAACTTTGGAACTATTACCAGATGTACAACCTGGGTATTATTCTAAACAAAAGATAACATATTGAAAATCATGTACTAAATGTTATTTGAAGATGAAAATTATGTATAGGATCCGTCATCTTCTCTCATCAAAAGTTAGAATCATTATTTCTGAATCTCTTCTGTCAAGGTTAATTTATTGCGATTTCATATACGGCCTACGGTTACTTGGGAGAACTAGGCGATAATACGCTAACAAAACGCTTGTTGTAAGTTTCAATGTTAAATATGGAATCGCGTAGACAGGTTTTGCATGTTTTTTATTTAAGTTGATAGTTTCAAATACCGGAACATCTATATTCTAAACTAAATTTTTCATCGCTTCAGGGAGAGTATAACTCAATATTCATTCGTTCTTCCCTTGATTTTTATAAACATAAATCCGTCGCTATTAGTAAGATTCCTGTATAAAGCAATGTAATGTAGTGTTAGAATAATATATCCTTTAATGAGACACAATGTTTCGACAATTTCTTTTAAAACAAGATTAAAGTCCTATATTTTGGAAAAACATGTATCATTAATTCGTTGACGCAAGTTAATGTAAGTATTGTATATTATCGTTGTAAGAGATACATTACCCAATTGTTCTCATACCAATAAAAATCAGTACGTTTCATATTAAATATAATAACTAAAATTAACAGTATAAGCTATAATATAATTAATTGGTGAAAGTATGTATATATTTAAAGTTAAATAGTCAGAAGCGCACAGAAAACTATAAGCTAAATCATACTTAAATTAAGCGGTTGCTGAAAACAGGTGCGGTGTGACAACATGTGCATTGAGCTACGGCCATTGCCGTACACAGCAACTTTACTTCATTATATTTTTTTAATTAGTTTGGATTTAAATTTGATGTAATGTTTTTTGTCAATGGATGCTTTTTTAATCACATGTTATATAAGAGTATTACATTATAAAGTAACATATTGTTGTTGTATTTGTAATGTTGTACTGTATCTATCTATTTGTCAAAAGTATTTAGAGAATACGTAGTTTTATTATGTAAAAATTCAAGTAGAACCATAATTTATTTGTTTGTCAATATTGGATAATAGACTGATCTGACTATATTAATTTTTAAACTCTCCCAAAAGTTTGCGAGGTTTAAAATTTTTGATAAATGGACTATGGTACTATTACCTTAATAATATGCTAAATATACACAAGGTATATACATATTTACATATATTTTAAGGACAATGTATCTCGCTTTCGAATTATGATTCTTTACACGTATCTCCTGGGTAGTGCTAAAGGAGCAACAAATTTCCAGTGTTAAGCTTCGGCCGGTGGCTTTCGGTACCACCCATTGAGCAAAGTCACGCCTCCAAATGACTATCCAGTTCCGACGTGATGCTTTAATGAAGCCATCGGGAGGTTGGGTATGAATAGAATAGTCTATATTGCATTAAAAAAGGAACAAAATAAAAAACACATGATACAAAAAAAAAGAAAGTAACTTTTACAAATAGAACTAAGAAAATGAATACGTTAGCATTGCAAAAGGCGGTCTTACTGCTGAAAGCAGTCATTTGCAGACGACCTTGGGATAGACATATAAATTTTAAACATGGTGTGTAAGTATATATAAAAATGAGGAATTGTTATTTATATTTATTTAACATGTGTAAATACGTTCATAAACATATACATAACTACATACAGCATATATGTACACACACATTATTACATAAACATTACTTGTAATAATTACAGCAAGTGTTCAAAGAGATAGGTAATGATTTTTTAAAAGCCTCTTAACTTTCGATCCTTCTTGCTGTTAGGGCAGTTCATTCCATAGTCGCACAGGTTGAATAAAAATGACATATTATGCCTAGGCATATGGAGTATTAAATTCTCCGACATCAAACATTTCACGCATGAATTATTCAAGAATTAGAAGCGGTTTATGAGATAAGGAGGGAAGGAAGGATTAAACAACACTATAAAGGAGTACTAAAATATGTGTATTCCGCCAAAGTCAGATCAACTGCCACTTGGGTTGATAACGGTACTGAGAAACATGATCATATTTGTGAAGACCTAATATGAAACTTATTGCGAAATTCTGAAGACGCTCAAGTTTATTGAGTTGCTCTTCGGAAAGATCAAGATAGCTAACGTCAGCGTAATCAAGGATAGGAAGCAGCAGAGATTGTGCGAAAAGAATCTTAGTGGCAGTTGACAGAAAATTATGCAACCTTCTCAAAGATTTAAATGAGACAAACTTTTTACGGCTCACTTCCTGTATTTGAGGATGTCACGACAAATGCGGTACACCAGAAATAGTATCACCACGAAGAGAAGAAACACGCTCCCGGCGCCTAGACAGGTAACTCCGAAAATAATCAATATCTGTTGGAGATATGTTAGGAGAGTTAAGCTTCGCAATTATATGTCAAAATGAACACTATTAAAAGTGTTGCTAAATTCCAACAACAAGAGTATAGCTAATTTACCAAGTTCCATTCAAGTTCTTATATCGTTAGTAATGTTTACTAGAGCTGTGACTGTGCTGTGGCCAGATCAGAAGTCGGATTGGAAGGGATTTAAGAGAATTTTTAGAAAGGAAAAAGCTAAATTTGATGTTAACAAGGCATTCAAGAATTTTGGATAGAAATGGTAATATGGATATAGGAAAATAGTCAGTGAATTAGATTATATTTTTACGTAATGGAATTAACTGAGCATCTCTCCGAGTAGAGGGAAAGGTTCCACTAGAAATGGACGAATTAAAAGGATGGCAGAGATCTGGAATTTTAACGTCAACAACAGGTAATATCAGCTTGCGACTAATACAAGGATCGCCGACACCTTTAGAGGTTATGGGCATGATACTCTTCTTAATATCACAAGCACAAAATTGTTTTAATGAAAGAGGAGAGTATTTAGGAGTTGGAATTGATGAAAGATAGTTTAAAGTGTCTGCTTTAGACACAGTATTGAAAGTAGGCGAAAATGAGAAGTGCTTGTTAAGTGAATCAATATTTTAATTTTTTGTAGACATATCACAGTGTGATTTTCCAACTCCCAGTGATTTAAGAAAATTCTAAACCTTAGCCGGATCTCCATTTAGAACAGAGATATGAATGTGGCGTCTTTGTGCATCTCTACACAACCTGTTGCAGTAATTACTAATGAATATATACTTATCCCAGTTTACAGGAGTTGACTGACACTTAGACTTTGTCTTCGCTACAGCTTTTCTTTTAAGCTTTTTTTTTGATATTTTTTATAAGCTACGGGGACAGTAAATGTTTGACTTTAACAGCACGGATTGGAGCATGTTTGTCATAAAGATGAACGGTAGCAATGCATGAATGTAACCGATTCAGCAGATGTTTCAGATGCCTGGTCGAGGAGGTTAGCGGGATCCGAAACACAGTACTCCGCTGGCCGATTTCAGGTCCTGGAGGGCCCAAGTAGTGAGAAAGCCACTTTTGACCGGCTACCCGCCAACTATGATAAATTCCATGGTGGACCATCGTGCCAATTGGCGATTGGATGAGAGGACCCGATGGCGATCTCTGGAGTGGGGAGGGGGAGCTTCCCCGCAGTGTCCAGACCAGACTCCCATCGATGTGATGGTTCTTTTTGTGATGTTGGGTTAATACCGCATTGCTTCGTTCTTCTTCTTTTCTCCAACCTATTCACTTCCCAAAAAAAAAGACAATTAGCCCCAAAGGGAATTTTTGCAAAGATGCAGCGGTACTTTACACCTGGACAACTTTTATCTCAGTCTAAAGACCAGGACCGATTGTGTGTGGAGTACCGTTGTCACGTGTGGGAGGGCGCTGCCGAGCATTAACTGGCAGTTCTAGACTCGGTAGAGAAACGGACCAATAAGCTAATTGGTGACCAAGAACGTATTGGTGCCAGTTTGGACAGTCTTGAACACAGGCCCCACGTCGCCGGCCTCCCAGTTTATAAGATACACTTTGGAGAGTGTGCACTGGAATTACATGATACATGATTCGCCTTCGGACATCTAAATCCACAGAGTGTTACCGTCCATTCCCTGCAGACATTCCCGGCATACGAACGAAGTGTTTTGCTTCGTCGTTCATAATGCGTACTGCAAAAAAAAAATAAAACAACTTGCTGGCTTCAGTTTTTCTTATCGAATATAACGTGACCCTCTTTAATAAGAATGTAAATAGGCTACTTTTAGATTTTTGCGCTTTACTAGCAAAAACCACATCATCATTTAGCACCAGGTGAAATTGTGGATAAGTATAAACCTGTAAAAGTTTTAAAAATATATAATATTTAAATTACAAAAGATATAAAATTTAAATTACAAATTGAATAATTGCATCAGTTAAACACAATTTTAATAAAGGTACTAAGTTACGATATCGTTTTGCGTCATTAATTTCATTAATGTTATATATTATTTTTTTTCACTTAAGAGTGAAAGTATAATTTTGAAGATAGCAATACCATATAAATCAACAAATTGACATAGAAAACTATAATAACGTCATTCATCGTCTACCGCGATAAGTGGATACAATGGTGTTATTTTTAAAAGTTTTGGACTTTTAGTTTTCTATTATGAACACATTATATTTGAATACCTTTAAAATAATACGGTTGGTTCTAAGTAAGGTAAGTGAGAACATTATAGTAGATGTACAGAGCATTTATTTATTTCGTTATATTTTGATTTGTGCTTTATAGAATTATTCTCATACAAAAAGGTTACGTATACCAAGACAACGTTCGAAAACTGACATGGAGCTTAAATGTCGAGAAAACCCTTTAGTTACGATACTTGATACACCAGAATTTAAGAAAATTTTTACAAATGAAGTATTAGACCTGAAAAATTTGTTTGAAAAGTACCAATACGAAATTCGAATAGCAGGTGGTGCTGTAAGGTATTGTTTTAATTAATGTTTTATTATTATATAATTAACCATTATTATCACTTCTTAAAACAGTAATCCAGATGTAACTACTATTTTTAGATATTAATATTTTGCGCTTAATGTAACTTATTTGAAAACAAACATGCAACTTCGTAATTTTGTCTGAAAATATATCAGAATGATACTTCTTGTCCATTATCAAGTTTTGTTTTCACTAATCTGTGTTTACAAGTTATCATCAACACATTTCATGCAAAAGCATTATTTTAATGATTTTCCCTTGGAGACTATTTTTCATTTCTTCTCTCTAATTGACATTATTTTTTATTTTTTGATATACTTTAAAGTCATATGTAATTGTTATAAGAATAATTATTTAATAAAACCCATGGTCAAAAGTTTTTTTAAGGAAACTTTCGGTGTGGGGCATATACACTCCAAGTGACATGGAGAGTGTTAATAGATAGTTACATAAAGTGCTATAAAAACAATGAAATAATAACAGTGCCTATAACCTGACTATATATTCAATTGTATTACAAAAAAATAAAACGAAAACATTTATGTGAAGTTGGACAACTTGCTTTATTCAAAGTCACTACAAATTTTCTATTACTCTGTTATTTTTATATGATAACCTTAAACTTTTAAAAACCATAATCTTTCAGGGATTTATTAATGGGTGTGCAACCAAAGGACTTGGATTTCGCTACCACAGCTACACCTGAAGAGATGAAACAAATGTTTAATAATGAGAACATAAGAATGATTAATGTAAGTGGTGAGAAGCATGGCACAATAACACCACGAATTAACGACAAAGAAAATTTTGAAATAACTACTTTACGAGTGGACATGATTACCGATGGAAGACATGCAGAAGTTGAGTTTACTAAAGATTGGAAACTAGATGCAAACAGAAGAGATCTTACTATAAACTCAATGTTTTTAGGTAATTTTTTAAAAAAAATTGTTATGACTGAAAGTCACTAAGGCCCTTCCTAACCTTACAAAAGTTACAATATATTCCTCTATTACCTCAACTATGTTCTAAAATAAATTTCTTAAATTTTTAATCTAGTTTGTTATGTTAAGAAAGCTCTAGGAATTAATTAAATTAGGAATTAAAATGAATATTGTTCTAATATTTAATTCGTAGGATTTGATGGCTCTGTTTATGATTACTTCTTTGGTTATGAAGATTTAAAAAATAAAAAAGTTGCATTTGTTGGGGATGCTGATGTCAGGATCAAAGAAGATTACCTCAGGATAATGCGCTATTTTAGATTTTATGGACGTATAGCGGAAAAGCCAAATAAACATGATAAAGAAATACTTGAGATCATTAAAAAGAATGTAAAAGGTTTGGAAAATATATCTGGAGAACGAATATGGATGGAGCTTAAAAAAACCCTTCATGGAAATTTTGCTGGAGCATTATTGAACACTATGTTAGATGTGGATGTTGGCAAATACATTAGTAAGTAATATTTTATAATAATATGTGTTCATTTATAAATTATTTTTCTTCAGACTAAATCCATGATATATTTTTGGGTTAAAATTAATCACAAAAAGATATTAACAGGTATTCCCGACCCTAACATAGAAGAACTAAACAGGGTTCTAAATCAAAGTGAGCACTTAGGTCTACATCCAATGAGCTATTTGGCAGCTCTTCTTAAAGATATTGATGCTGTTACTGTACTACATAATCGACTTAAGTTTTCAAACTATGATAGGGATATGGCATATTTTATTGTTGACCACCGAGCAGAAACTTCAAAATCATTACTGTAAGTAGATATTTAAATAATTTTTAATAATGCAAAATGTTGCTATTAGTAATTGATATAAACCATTATTTCAAATCTACTTTTAATTTGTATTTTATTTTATGCTGTTCTACAAAATTTTAACAATTTATAATAAATAAAGAAAAATAATTTCAGGCCTTATGAAAAATTAGTTTTGTATACAAATATGAAACAGAAAGATGCTGTAGAATACACACGCGAAGTTTTGAAATATAAAGGAGATGAAAAACTGTTACAGTTATTTGATAAATGGGAAATACCAAAGTTTCCAGTAGGTGGTAAGATTCTTAAAGATAATAGAGTTCCACCAGGAAAAATGTATGGGCGTATTATCAATAAATTAAAGAAGATTTGGATTGAAAATGGATATAAACAATCTGCTGATGATTTAGTCAAACTAATACCAAGTGTAATGGAAGAATTAGAAAATCAAAAGAAAACAAGAGTAAATTAATAATGTAGTTTTATTTTAACCAAATTTGTATTTGATACATTTAGCTTGAACTACTATTGGACACAGAAATTTTATTCATAAATAGTTGTAATATTTATTTATTTCCATAAACATTATATATAACATTATAATTTTGATAAACTTTGAATACATGTTTATTTGTACCCTATTGTTATGGTGGATGGTATATAACATATTCATTACAGTCATCATCATCTTTATGTTCAGTGAAACACCTAATGCAAAATAAGTACTTGCAACCTTTACAGCGCACACTGGCATCTTCATTACATATCTCACAAAAGGGCAATTCATCATGTGAATCTGATAAAAACTCTTCCAAATTGGTCTCGAATTTTACCTAAATAAAAATAAATAGTTAACTAAGTTTATGAATATTTTTACTACATGCAAATATTACAAATAGCAAAATGAATAAGTCAATTATCTTACATCTACCATCTAAAACTAATATTAATTAATTCCATTTAATGAATTAAAATTTGAAAAAACTATATTAACATCAAGCATCATCTATTACAAGTTAAAAATGAATTTGAACTTGTGTAAATGTAAAAAAAAGTATTTTGTTAACAATTGTTAATTTGTGCAAGATATAAATATATGTAGGGACTGTGTGGACTAATAGTAGAAATTGAATTAATAAATATTTTCATGATAAAAAAATGTTGCATATAAAATTCTAATCAAATGTTAATATATAAAAGTAAGAAAATTTTAACTAAACCTTTTCAATAATTTTTCTTAAGCTTTTTTTTTTAGCTTCAGAATTATCATTTTCTTCATTTTTTTGGACAATTTTTCTTGTATTTGAGTTAGATCCTTTTAATCTACATAACCTTCTCTCTAAGTTTGAAATGGCATTATCAAATTCATCCTTGTACTCTGATTCCATCTTCAATTCTTCTGTATATTGTTTCAACAAGTCATCAGCTTGTTCTTGCTCAGTTTTTAAATTAAGGGCTGGTACTATCTACAATATTTAAGTATACAGAAGATTATTTAAGTTCTTTTTAGTTTAGCAATTATATAAACCAACAGCTTCGTAGAAAATTACCTCTTTATTACTGCATACAGCATCTATAGGAATACCCTTCACTTTAGCTAATCTATAATATAACTCTGCATCTGAGGTACTTGGTATTGGTCCATTTAGATTTTGTAGCCTTTTTGCTAGATCCTCATTAGAAATCTTTTCATGTACATTATCACTTTCTTTTAATTTTTGTAGCCTATTTTGAATCTCCTGTTCAATTTTGAAACCTGTGTCTTCCCCTTTAGAATTGTTTGTACTTTCATTGATTTTACTAATGCAGCTAATAAAATAATCAAAATATTAATTACTGAATGTAAAATTTAATATACTCATGTTAGAGAAATTACCTATAAAAATAATCTCGTGGTTGGCTAACATAAACTGTACCAGTTTCGTCATTTCGATGGCATTTACCACAAACCTGTGAAACAGTGTATAATATATAAAACTATTTTATCGACAAAGTATTACTCTGAAATTAATAGAAAATTTATTAAAAAATGTTGATGAACGGATAAATACGCATACCTTTCGTTCTGCATTGAATTTCTTTACGAATATCTTAATATTTAAACATTTTGAACAATAACTAAAACCACAACATGGACATCCTTTCTGAAAATTTTAATGTAATGAAAACGTGATGAACTACGATGTTCTTAATTAAATTTGTTATAAATTTCTACATACTTCCGGACGCAAGAGAGAAAATGGTCGTGCACAAGAATTACAAGCCATTTGTATATTATTGATATCACAAAACTTACTCTTTTGTAAATATGTTTAGTTTTTCACTATATATAATAGAATACACAGGAATTTTTCTGATCATAGTATCTTATCAATACCATAGACAAAAATGAAATTTTACAATTTTATGAAAAAAATTTTGAGTGCTTATTAAAGAAAATTTTATGATTACCTATTAGCCTTTTCTGACGAAGTTGGTGCTAACGGATTTACACATATATTCACTGTATTGTTGCTCGTATTATAATGTATGAAAATCTAAATCGCTGGTTAATAATTTTGATTCGAATGATGTTAGTTGTTTTTAGTCTTATAAACGATTATTCCAGCTTTATATGACTCAAGGCTAAGAGGTCCACAAACCGTAAATTAGAATAGATAACAGATTACTTAAATGCGAATCTCGTATATAAACGGTAATCATCATTTTTATAGAGGTCACAAATATTTATTACCAATGGTGTCGCGAGCCGCAAATAAAATATTTATGGAATGACATCTTCGCTATTTTTACAAAATGAAATAAATAACTGAAAACAAAGTTATCTCATAGAATTTCACTTTTTTGTAGGGTAGAACGCGAAATTAAATAAACGTGAGCAAACAGGTACAGGATCGATCGTAAGTTCCTTAATTTCAATATTCGTTTTAATAATAATTGTTATTGATGCACCGTATAAATTTAAATACTGTTTATATAGTTGTAAAATTGATTAGGTATTAAGTTGGTTTGCACTTCTTTTAAACTTCACCAATGTTCAATTCCACTCATTAATATGGTTTTGAAAGCTTTTTTCATGTGTTAGTCTACTAATATAGATGACAAAGTTATTACCGACTTGGACATGATTATGAAATATTTGTAAAAATCGAAGTTTCAGTTTTGACAAAGGCAAATAAAAAATTTGAACACACTCTTATTATATATTTTTGTTGTAGAAATGTTGACTTGCAAATAAGACAGAAAATTTTATTAAACTTTTATTGATAGACTATGTAAAATTTATTTCGTGTAAATAAATCATAGGAGGCAATTATAAATAGTCACTGTCATTTCCCTCCCATCAAACTGCTCATTCCAGTAGAACCTTGTTGAAGTTGCCTCATAACATTGTGTAAACCTGACATACCACCCATTTGTTGTAGAATGCGAGGATCCATCATTTTCGCCATTTGCTGATTGAGCTTGGCCATTTGAGTTTGGTTAACATTTTTTGCCATGTCACCTCCTTTAAACAAACCTTTGATTCCACCCATTTTTTTTACAACTGCTGCAAATTTCGTATATTGGGCAATTAAATCTTTAACATCTCTTTCAGTAACACCAGCACCTTGAGCTACTCTTGTAATTCTAGTTGGCTGTTTAGAGAATAGCTTTGCACCATCACGATGATCTAATTCACCTTCATTCATGGAATCCATAATTGTCATAAGGCGTTTAAGTTTGGCCATTGATTCTTGTTCACTGCCTTTAGACATTAGGTCTTGAGATAAACCTGGGATCATTCCCTGAAAAACATAAACATATATAGGAATATTGAAAAATTCAGAAATAAAAATATAAATGACTCCTTATACAAAGCATTTACATTATATTAAAATATTTTACCATAATTTGTGAAAATGGACCCATTTTCATAATGTTCTGGAATTGTTCATACATAGCACGTAATGTAAATTGACCATGTTTTAACTTTTCTAATAATTCATCATTATCATCCAGTTTAAGTTCATTAACTTTGTCCAATAGACCTTCAATATCTCCCATGCCCAAAAGTTTATTAATAAAAGGTTTTGTCTTAAACGGTTCCAAGTCATCAATATGTTCACCAGTGCCAATAAAAATTATAGGACTTTGTGTTGCAGCAACACTAAAAAAATTTACAGTATTTCATATATACATGTCCAAAAATTCAACGATGAAAATGCATCACAGGGTGGACCTGCATATTACTCCAGAAAAAATAGAGAAAAAAAATATCTTGAATTTTTTTTAATTACAAATATAATTGAAAGTTTTTGAAAATCAACAACCATAATGATATTTGTTACCGTTGTGACCACAATTTTTCAAATACTTCTGTTATTTTGTTTGTAACAGCAACCTAAATAGCACTCCTATCTATTGTAATCCTTAAAAGTACCAGAATATGTGAAATATTGCAACACTGTATGTAGATATATATTATTAAAAACTTTCTCTTAGTAATTGTAATATGACAAAACTGACTGTTTTAAATTAAGAGATTCACAAATTCTTCTGAAAAGTTTGTGCCATATATTACATAACCTAAATATTTATATTTTTGATGACTGAGTTATACAACTATCTTTTAGTTGTATGTATTACAAGGCATTAAAAGATATTTTTTTGGAGGATAATTAAAATTAATTTTTGAATGCTAATTAAAAAAATATATTTAAAAGTAATATACATTTTACGCAATACATACGCTGATAATGCACCGCCACCTTTGGCATGTCCATCCAACTTTGTTATGATTACAGAACCAATATCAACTTTGTCTTTAAAAGCTCTGGCTTGTGCTTCACATGCCTGTCCTATAGTTGCATCCATTACGAAAATAATGTTGTCAGGTTTCTGTTCAAGTAATTAAAAGTTGTTGAGTTTGAATAAAAAAAATTAAAAATTGTTTTACAAATGGAAAGAATCATATGGTTCCACTTACAATAGCATTAGCCACTGCCAACATCTCCTCAAACAGAGACTCCTCTTGTTTGTGACGACCACTAGTGTCCACAATAATCATCTCAAAACCCTCTTTTTTGAACATTTCTACACCTGTTGTTGCTATCACTACTGGATCTACTTCTGTGTAACTAAATGTAAATGATTATTTTGTTTAATTACGAAGTCTCAGTATATGAAAAAGCTTACTAATATTTTTGTACATATATACAGAAAATGTTTGCAAGTCTACTAACCTGCCATAGAAAGGTATTCTGGCTTTAGTACAGTTTTGTTTCACTTGATCATAAGCTCCTGCTCGAAATGTGTCAGCGCATACTAGACATGATTTCCAATTTTTCCTTAGGTAATGATAAGCAAGTTTTGTACATGTTGTTGTTTTACCAGAGCCTTGTAATCCTACAAACATGATAACATTCGGCTTTCCCTTGATAGGTTGATATGGTTTGACTCCTGGGTCCACAAGCTGTAATTAAAAATTATCAATTATTATTCATTTCAATTAAATTTTCTGTAATATAGAATAATAAAAAGCTTTTAATAAAAATATTAATCATGCTCTATATTTTCAATGTATGTAAAATATAATTAATGGACAATTTAACAATTGTTAAATTTGGATTAATTTCTGAATACTGATAACAAAATCAACCACCATTACTCTCTCCATAATTTTGGCTTTGACTTGATATTTCATGACAAAATAAACAGAGCAACCTTGACAAGACAATGCAGTCTTGATACATCTGAAGTTGAGTGAAATCGTTATTTTTATCAGAATATTACATCACTTACTTTAACCAATTCTTTGAACACGGCTGATTGAATCATTCGCCGTTTGTTAAGTCCACCTGCCATCTCATCAAAATCAATAACAGCACGCACATTTTCTCTGAGATTTTTCACCAAGCGAATATTTACATCAGCTTCAAGCAGAGCTGCACAAATTTGCTTGAGCATAGAATTTAAAACCTAAACACAAGATTACAACAATCATTAAGCATATGCTAAATATCTCTTTAGACTACTATTTTTATTTCTTCACATTACCTCTTCATTGATAATTGTCGCTCTACTTAATGACTGCAGAGCAGTTGTTATTTTTCGGCCTAAATCTGCCAAAACCATTTTGAATACTTATAATTAACCACTTTTAAGAGACGAGTATGAACTGTCACCACTGACTAGTAAAATTTTATACTGAATAAATGAAGAAAACTAAAAATATTTTTTCCTTCATTTTATATTTTAAATACACTTATTTGGCTATCCAATAAATAGGCTAATCTATCTGATCTATAAGATCTAAAAGTAAAAATCGAAGTTTTGAAACAAGAAACTAAAATATTACACAAAATATGTCGAATGTCGACACGTCGAAGTGTCTAATTCTTGTGGTGTCTTCGTAATCCAAATTGTTGATTTTTTAAGGATAATTTTTTCAACCAAATTGTCTATTTATGTTAATAATAAAATTATATATTTTTTAAGTATGCATAAATCTATATCTACTATATTTTTATTTTCAACATATAGTTAATCGGTTTATCGATTCGGTGAATGATTCATCGCTAGTACAATTAAAAAAAGATAAATTTTGCTTTGTAATCAGTTGCTGTGTCCATATTTCGGATCGGAAGTAATTTTTTTAAGTCAGTAATATGGTAAGATTTGATTACGTTAAAATTATTATAGTGACTTGTACATTACTTTTCTTATTTATTTGGTCTTTGTGATTTAGGGTCAAAACCAATCTGGAGGTGGAAGTGGCGGAGACAAAAAAGATGATAAGGATAAAAAGAAAAAATATGAACCACCAATTCCTACGAGGGTAGGTAAAAAGAAGCGTAAAGCGAAGGGGCCCGATGCAGCTTTGAAATTACCTCAAGTCACACCTCATACAAAATGCAGGTTGAAACTTTTGAAACTGGAACGGATCAAAGATTATCTTCTAATGGAAGAAGAATTCATTCGAAATCAAGAAAGACTTAAACCACAGGAGGAAAAGATTGAAGAAGAAAGATCAAAGGTAACATAGACTTAATTATGATTTGCAAATATCTCACTGTTACCTATTTGTACTAAATTGAATGATTATTGTCGTTAATTTAAGCAAATAAGAAACTGGGTTAAACATTATGCAAAAAATACAAAGTCATTATTAGTGTTTAATATTATAATAAAGTATAACAATATGAATGTGTAACATTTACTGATTGATAATTCCTGGCATGAAGTCAAATGCTATGTTCAAAAAGGATTTATTTAATTTTCCTGTAAGTTTAATAGTAGGCACTGCCTGGATAATCAACTGGCATTGTTGTAAAGAATTTCATTGAATAAGGTAATTTTATATTAATAACAGATGTTTGAACAATTACAAGATTTATTTTCTCGTATCAATATTGGCATGGACTCATGGAAGATACAACTAACTAACTAGCATTAAAATTTGTTTTATGTATAGGATAAATAAATAGAATTTTTTTTTAAATATTTCTTATAATTTATTTTTTCTAAAATGACATTTGAGGAATAGAAAATTAATTTGCTTAAACATATTTTTTATACAGGTTGATGACCTCAGAGGCACGCCAATGTCTGTAGGGAACTTGGAAGAAATTATTGATGATAATCATGCCATTGTTTCAACATCAGTTGGGAGTGAACATTATGTTAGCATTTTATCATTTGTGGATAAAGATCAGCTAGAACCAGGATGTTCAGTACTTTTAAATCATAAGGTATCTATAAAGGATATGTCAACTAAAAATTAACATTATCCCTTTCATTGCAGCTGGCCTTGCATTGAACAGACGACTGTGCCAAAAGGGCAAACAATAACCATGCACAGTTTTTAACATTCAGGACCAAGTGTTTTTTGTGCAGAATGATTTCTCTTCATCATAATTTGTCATTAACACTAATCATACCATAAAGGGTCAAATGACCTATTTTAAACTTTTACATTGATAATACACAAATTATTTTTTACTTCTCTACGTTAAACTTTATGACTTTTATTAACTTATTGAATCTACTGTTCTAGGCTATTTTTGTATTTTTTTTTGTTTTGTTTATGTTAAGTAATACCATTGTATACCATTGTTTACAATGTCGGGTCATTTGACCATATGAAAATTGTTGGTATGATTAGTGTTAACACAATCAATATTTTTTTAGAAGAAAACAAAATAATTACTATTATTATAATGTTTAGTGATATTTTTTTAATCTGATTTTGTGTGAAATTTATCAATACACAAATAATCTAACATTGCAGTTTTTACATTGATATAGTGTATTAAATAAATGTGACAGGTGACTATAGCAACCAGTAGTATTGCAACAGTTAAATATTCATTTCAACTCTTCTAATTTCATAATTATGCATTAACAAAAATATCTATGAAAATGCCAGATCTGAGATTACGAAAATTAATGACTGCATGTAACTAGTAAAACAGGTGTTTTTTAACATAGTAAAGATTGTGTTTAAATTAATATGTAAATATTTAAGAATATATGTACCAAATATACCTCTTTTTAGCTGTCCATATTTGTCATGCCCAATCTCTATTATCTAGTACAAGATTACTTGCTGAACATTATTGCTAAAGGATGAAGTTTTAAGACAGTTATATACACATTCTTTTATTTGTTATTTTCGCTTACTATCATCATCAGATACTTTGTATTGTTTTGCAATAACAAAGTACACTCTATTTCTCACTTTTTTAATTTTTCTTTTTTTTAGAGGTGTGTAAGAAATTGCTTTCTTTGCAATAAGACCGTCCATTATACGTTTATACAACCATTTACTTTTAATTGCATTTTAACTTTTTTTTGTGTACAACAAAGTATATTATTATTATTTTGAATATACAAATAATTTTATTAATGATAGTGATTTTTTAAATTCAATTTTGTTAGGTTCACGCTGTTGTGGGAGTTTTGGGTGATGACACTGATCCAATGGTGTCTGTGATGAAACTTGAAAAAGCACCACAGGAAACTTACGCCGACATTGGTGGACTGGACACACAGATCCAGGAAATCAAAGTAAAAATTTTAATTTTATTACTGATTTTTTAAATTTAGTTATATTAATGTTCCCACTCATACATCTATTTCACTATGCAGAAGATTAATTATAAACAAAATTGTATGCAAGATTACAAACTTAAAAAAAAACTATTTTGCTTATTAGGAATCAGTTGAATTGCCTCTGACCCATCCTGAGTATTATGAAGAGATGGGCATTAAGCCACCTAAAGGTGTCATTTTGTATGGGCCTCCAGGAACTGGTAAAACTTTATTGGCAAAGGCTGTGGCAAACCAAACATCGGCTACATTCCTAAGAGTTGTTGGATCTGAGCTCATTCAGAAGTATTTGGTTAGTAATATTAGTTTTTTCACTATATCTAATTTTTCTTTGGTTTTGTATTTGTTGAAATTGTAGTGTGGTGCACTGTAAAAATCAGTAATTTCACTGTAAAATTCAGAAATTGTGTGTAAATGACTATAAAGTATAAGTTAATAAAAAAAGGTTATTATTGCAAAACAAACATTGAAATGTATAGATTTTTTATATAATAACATTTTATTTTGCTAAGTTTTAGTATTATACTATGTCACACCCTGGGTGTGCCACTTAATTTTTGCATAATTTAAAAAAGAAATAGTTATTTAATGTAGTTATTGCACATTTTTAAAATATTACAGGGGCAATAGTTTACAATAAGAATTATAACTTCTATTTATAGATGTTGACATGGTGTACCTTTTTTATTTCGTCTAAATCTGAAAGCATATCATATTTTTTACTGTAGCAATCTTTTTAATTCTTTTGTCTAAATATTAATTTCGCATAAGTGATATTGCTGCTTGGGGTACAGATATCTTCCTTAACTTTATTCGTGTAGTTCTTCATAATATAACCTTTATTTTGTAAGTCTTTTTTTAATAACTAATCTTTGTTATTATCAAACAGGGTGATGGCCCAAAACTTGTTCGGGAGTTATTTAGAGTCGCAGAAGAACATGCACCATCTATTGTATTTATTGACGAAATTGATGCAGTTGGCACAAAGCGGTATGACTTGTCACCTAAATCTTTATTATTGCTTTCTTTTTTAGTTCAGTGCATACTATATAGTTGTAAAATTTATTTACAGTTATGATTCCAACTCGGGTGGAGAAAGAGAAATACAAAGAACTATGTTAGAATTATTGAACCAACTGGATGGTTTTGATTCCCGTGGGGATGTTAAGGTTGGTATTCATACTATTATTGCATAAATGATATGCTAACATTACTATTGGAAAGAAGTAAATGATCAATAATTTCATACAGGTTATAATGGCTACAAATAGGATAGAAACACTGGATCCAGCATTGATCCGACCTGGTCGTATTGATCGTAAGATTGAATTTCCACTTCCTGATGAAAAAACCAAAAGAAGAATTTTTACTATACATACATCTAGAATGACATTAGCGGATGATGTGAATCTTTCAGAACTTATTATGTCCAAAGATGATCTTTCTGGAGCAGACATTAAGGTATTTTTTGTTGTTTTTAAATTACGTTGATTAATAAAATTTTTAGTGTTAGCAACATTCATTGGTTGTTTATGAACTGTCGATATCAAAACAACTAAAACTCCTTAAATATATATTGGTTATATTATCACTGTTAGAGACTGGCTGGAATAGCCAGTTTTTTATTTTTTTAAATGTCAGATATTTTGTCTTGTCATTTCGTTATTCAGGAGGCTGCTTTTGTAATTACTTGAAAAACACGTCTTGAGATTATTATACAGTTGCCGCATTTTTAACTTTATCATTTTATTTTCCACAAAACAGTCAATAATGATTACTTTCATTATTATTCACAAAACATATACTTCTATCTCCATGGGTTGCAAGATCTCGTAACTGTTAGATCATGATTTTGTATAAAGGCTTTTTTAGGACGTTTTACATTTTTACGTAAAAATCAAGCAATGTCTTACATATATATATATAACGTATAACAACAGAGTATTTTATACTTGACAAAGAAACTTAGGATATTTGTATTAGTAAGTAATAAGCAAAACTTTACCCACAATTACGTTACGCTAGTAAGAATGTTTGTATAACTATATTGCACCTCAATACAAAATGATAAGTCTCAATATCACCTGTTTGTCTCTCCAATAGTGAAAGACAAATAACTAAAAGAAATACTATAGAGTAAACTTTGAATGAATGTATATGGATATTACTTATTTTTTAGTAGCTTAAAGTAGTTGGTCCTAAGTAAATATGTAACTACATAAAGCACACTGTATACATACTTTTTGTTAATCTTTAACATGTTTTTACCAGGCTATATGCACCGAAGCCGGCTTAATGGCGCTTCGAGAGCGGCGTATGAAGGTCACCAATGAAGACTTTAAAAAGTCGAAGGAGAGTGTGTTGTATCGCAAGAAAGAAGGCACTCCAGAGGGCCTTTATCTTTAAAATTTACGTCCTGTTAGTGCTTTCATTATTATTTTCACTTGTGTGTGAAATGCTATCAAGATATAATAAAAGTAATAAATGGTCTTCATTAAAACACTCATTACCGTGTTTGTATTTTTTAAAACTACTTATGAAAAGAGAACTTGTTTACTGACAAAATATTCAAAACAAAACACCTTATTTGTGCTTTATTCAGTAACCGATTTTAATTAATAAGAAAAATTAAAATAAAATAAATAATAGTACTCAAAGATTTTTCACGCCAGTTAAATGTTTGTGACGATGTGAGTCACTTTCGAGTGCAAAGGATTACCTTTATCTCACTTTTTATATATTTATAAGATTAATGTGGCGATTCTTATTATTCTTTTGTACTCGAGGGTTCCGAAGCGGAGCTAAACAAAATCTGTTTTCTAAGTCTTCGCCGCGGTGCTTTTGAGTACAGAGTTAATTCTTATTGAATCAGTTATCTAACAGCGAATAACCTGTAAAAATCAATCCACTCGCTTTTACAGAATATATAAAACAAAAAAAAAATATTTTTTGTTATTTCAATTCCGTCGATGTTATATAAAAAATAGATAATTATATTTTTAGAAATATATTATTTTGCTATAGGAACTGTATAGAAAATATTTTTTTTGTCAAATTAGAGCTTTTCCAAGATGTGAGATCCGTAATGGTAAATTTTTGAAAAAGTTTACGACATAAACGTGCCGTAAAAAAATAATATTCATTGTATCGCGTTTTCATGAAAGAGATATATGTAATTATTTTAATTCCGACTGATAGTAGAGTAAAATAATACGAACAACAATTAACGAAGTAATATTATAGTCATAAAAAGCTAGAAAAATAAATTCGTTTGTCAATTTTCTCCCATTAATATTTACTGTATTATATTTTACTAATAGGAGTTTTTGCTCTTTTATCTATCATAGCACTTTATTTTATTGTCTATCAACTTACTATCTATGTTTGACATTTATAACGTATAAAAATAGGTTTTAATTTTTTTTAATTTATGTTGCATTCATATTAAAAAGTAGATGTAAAGGAAATATAGTATTGTGCCTAAAGGTGTAACCGTCAATTTTAGTATTATTAAAGCTTTTATCATAATGTCTATAAAGTTATTTTGTCATTAATGTGTGACAATAGCAGTGATTCAGAGGCGTCAGCAACAGAGCATACAGCACTTATGGATGGCCACATAGCTGAAGCTCGTCCCGATAGGGAAGTAGCTGATCGGATAGCGAGGAAAAGAAAAACGAAATGCGAAAGTCAACGGAATTATGGTGTAGGTGATAGCCTCGGCGATGGTCTTTATAGAAATAGTTTTATTCTATGTAGTTTTGTTCTATGTTAATTTATAATTAATACTGTAGTAAATTTTTCAGTTTCTCTTTTATTATTGTAGCACTCGTCGTGTTCGTTAAATTTCGCTAATAAGACAATATTCATAAATTATGAATGTCATTTACAATTTAAGTATTTTTTAAAATTCAGTTAATGACTATTAACTACACCAATAGTAATAATATTACTTGTTCATGTTATGTACATGTATAATTTGCTTTCAGAGTGTTGAGCAAAGAGAAGGGGGTGGATCAGGGGAGTATAGAGAGCCAGGTCCAAGTTCAAATAATCCTGGAGTACAAGTGGACTCACAGACTGAAGAACTGGAGCTTAAATATGGGGCACGGCATGTCATAAAACTGTTTGTACCTGTTACACTATGCATACTTGTTGTTGTAGCAACTATTTCATCAATTAACTTTTACTCAGTAAAGGATGTCTATCTGTAAGTGTTATCATATCTTAGATTTTTATTGATGCTGGCATTAATGTTTAATTATAATACTTAAAATATTCAATATTATTCCTTTTTAACACTATAATCACATAAGCTCCCAATTAATCATAAAGGAAAATTATAATGTTGAATAAAAACTATGTACCATACTTTTCAGAGCTTATACACCATTCCATGAAGAAAGTCCACATGCAGTAACAAAAGTGTGGAATGCTTTAGCTAACTCAATGATTCTGCTCAGTGTAATAGCTCTTATGACGGTTTTGCTCATTGTATTGTATAAGAAGAGATGTTACAAGATCATCCATGGCTGGCTTATTCTTTCATCACTTATGCTGTTGTTCCTGTTCTCTTATTTGTATATAGAGTAAGTTTGTGTGTTATACCATCTGAGTAAACTAATAATATAAATTTTGTTAGCACATAAATACACGATGGAGTGGTAAGTAAAATGTGATATGTTAAATAATTCCACAAGTGACTATTAATTACATCACTAATTAGGCATACAGCAAGTATAATTAAATGTAGTAGACTGTTATGTATAGGTTTCAATCAAGCAATAATTTAACAATAACAGGATATCCACTTAATACTAAGAGTGCTATGTTTTGTCTAGTAATAGGTCTCTCTTGCTGTTAATAGACTATCTAAGCACCTCTGCAATAACTAATTTGGACCTCTATTAGTGAGGTGCAAAAATTACTATTTACATATTTGAAGTAGCTGGTTAAAAATTACTGAAAGTATTGGGTGCATTACAGTGTTGTGTAAACACTTTAATGGATATTTTTATTATTAGTTATTTACTGATAGAAGAATGTATAATACCATTTCTGGCTTTGTTGTAGTTATAAACAAAGTATAGGAGATACCATATTATAACTGATACAGAGTTAAAGCAAAAAAAAGCATTTTTAGCGACGACTGCCTGTGTGCACGGTTATGTGCACAACCCCTCCTAAGCGAGTTTAAATCCTCTCCGGGGGTCTACTTCATACTTTTCTGATCTATATGCAGTTGGCCTATACCCATCGACCTACATCTCAAGATCAAACAAGCCAAACTGATACCTTCTGCTTACAGTTTAAAGTTATGTTGCATTGGTTGGTAACCATCTGAGAACAGCATACTAGCGAGAATAGTAACGGTTCTCCTTACCGCCTCAGTGAGAAGCTATGTGGCAGTGTATAGTACGGCTCAATAATCAGCCCACCCCCTGTCTATCTGAGTACTGTTGAATTTACAACTACTACTCTAAAAAAATAAAGATAAAAACAACTACACAATGCTGCAGTTATTAATTTATTATGATATTTACATTTCAGGGAAGCACTAAGAGCCTACAATATACCCATGGACTACATAACTTTAATTTTTGTCATGTGGAATTTCGGAGTGATGGGTATGATAGTAATTCACTGGAAGGGTCCATTGAGGTTGCAACAAGCTTACCTTATCTTTATAGCAGCTTTAATGGCATTAGTTTTTATCAAATATCTTCCCGAGTGGACAACATGGGCTGTCCTAGCTGTCATTTCTTTGTGGGGTAAGTAATGGCCAAACTTTGTACCAAGGGCCATATATGTACTAGTAAATAAACATACTATTTTTATAAATGTTATGAATTGCTGGTTACATATAACTTAATCTCTTTTCTTCAATGTTTTGAATTTAATATTTATATTAGTTATTTATTATTTTAGATTTATAATTCCTAAGATTAAATATTATTATTTTGCAATGTTACAGATTTAGTTGCTGTATTAACACCACAGGGACCATTAAGAATATTAGTAGAAACTGCTCAAGAAAGAAATGAACCAATCTTTCCAGCACTTATTTATTCATGTGAGTAGGTTTTTAACTTCTCTTCATTAACTTTGTCTATAACATGACTAATTAAAATAATTAAACTAGCAAAATTTTTTAGCTACTGTGATGTACTGCCTGGCGTCGCCGGGCATGGCCGTGGGGAGTGCAGGTGTCGGCACAGGGGGCGCCGGTGCGGGGGGCGGTAGCGCGGGGGCACAAGGTGAGCAGCGCGAGCTGCGCCCTCTCCACCCGCACGGTGGGTGCTCACTGTACCACTGTGTTTGTTTTGTCACTTGTCATCATGCCTACAGTGAATATCTCAATGCAAAAATAGGGTTGTCATTAATAAATTAAACCTTTAGTTTTCCTTACAAATATTATAAAAAAGAAACCGAGCCCGTTTTTGTATTGTCTCATTTGTTGTTATGTGTTATTATTTGTGTATATCTTTTCGTCTGTGATATTGTAGCTACCGAACAAATAAACCGATTTTGTCTAGATGTTTGTTGCAATGGTAAATTGTTACATATTTATATATTGTTATAAATCGGTATTTTAACGTAAAAATATTTTACTCTACATTTTGTAACGACGCTCAAAGTAAAAGCTCTCGTACTGATCGGAATACCATTAACTTTTATATTAGCTGAGGTTAATCCATTATAAAAGGCTATGAGATACAACAAGTATGTATGTTATCTGGTCATATAACCGGTATAACGTCTATATCCGTTATTTGTAGAATTCTACGATCGATGAAAAAGCCACTATTTAACTATTAACATGTTACATAAAGGCTATTAAAATATCTATACAATTATTTTTTTTTTATGTGAATTGCATAAACCATTCATACACTGATTTTTTATATCTTATGTAATTGAGAATTATTAGGACAAAATTCTAGTTTGTCAAAAGACCTTCGAAAATATAAAATGTGCGTGAACGTAGCTGCGCGACCGGAAAGCGGTGCAGTGGGTGCGTGGAGAAGTGCGAGTGGCGATGGTGAGGAAGAAGGCGATGAGGCTGGCTTTGACGCGACGTGGAGGGCGCGGGGCGGGTCGCCGCGGCGGTTGCGTGTCGACAGCACCGCGCCCGCGCACTATACCACGCGCCTGGAGCGACCGCGCGCGCAACCCGAACCCGAGGAGGAAAGCAAGTGCCCCCTTTTTTAACCCATTCCAGACTGGTTGCACACTGTTTCTGCAAAATTAATTCGAAGTTATAAGATTTTTAATTATATGAATTAAACCTCAAAACATTCATAGTTCCTCTTAATAATTATTAAAAGAAACCGTCAATCATAGTGTTGTGTAAAACAGCAAGTGGAAGTTATGTTTTCGCTCTTTTCATCATGCATACCTTTTTTATATTAATTAAAAAAAAAGAAGTATGCTATAGGCAGAGCCGGTACTTCCATATAAGCCCGGCATACACCACTTAAGCAATATGGTGCAGGAAAATTAATAAATCATAATTGGTACAAAGTCTTAACACGATTATAACGATAAAAAAGTAAATAATCACGTCATGTATTAATATTTTTTATGTAGATGAGTACATAAGTGTTTGAGCTTACCGTGCAGGCACGCCGCAGCCTATAGGTAATTTGGTTTCGTGTTCACTTGGAGATTTTCAAAAACATTTCAACTTGTAAGTGTGAAGATGGATAATATTAATTTTGCATGTGCTAATTTCAGTTGCAATTGTTTTTCCAATTTTCTTTTAAAATACTAACTAAAGTTAGCTGAAAAGAACTTTGATAAGAATAGACTATATTTATTGCTTATTCATTACTAATAATATCACTTACCATACAATTGATACTTATATGTTTTTTTCACCGTGCATCTTATTATAAACGTATTATATGCGTACGCAGTCACCGTTTTATGTATTAAGTTAATGCATTTGTATTATTTCCAGAGGGTGTTAAACTCGGCCTGGGTGACTTCATCTTTTACAGTGTACTAGTAGGTAAAGCAAGTTCGTACGGAGACTGGAATACAACACTTGCCTGTTTTGTAGCAATACTTATTGTGAGTATATTTTTGTTTTGTCTTAACAGTGAACGTTAAATTATCATATTTTCACAATACGTTAATATATCAGTAATACAATGTGATGCATGCAATTTAGATATAAAATTCGATAGATAGATAATTTAATTTTTTCGGGTTTTTATGACGTCGATATTTATAAAAGACGATACCTTTTATTCCTCGATGTTTCGGTGCGAGTTGCATCGGCTACGATAAAGACCCGAAAATTTATTTAGCATTAACAATTGCTAACCAATTATAGGCTTTTCGTCGCCGACGCTTGCCCTCATTTAGTTTCTATTATTCTGCCTTTCCTAGCTGAAACCTATAGACTGGCAGATATTCAGATGATTTTCCGGTTCCATAACTTTACCATTTCACATTTAACTAACATAAAAACCTGTGCCGTAAAGAAGCTATGGTTAAAAACAACCGGATAAGTGAATTTAAATTTCGGCACCGGTTGGTAATGTGTGACTCTATAGCCTTTGTTACATTGATGTCACTTTTTAATTTATCGTCATTAATTATTAGCTGTTGTTTCTTGAAAGTCAGACGGTTAATATATTAAACGGAATTCTTCTTTTTGCATAAATAGATTTATAATTATTGCTTTTAATTCCAACGATTTTTCAAAAAATTCGACCCATATAGGGTTAAAGTTTATTTAAAACCGCAAGATTTTGGAGAGAATTAATCTAGTTGATATTTGTCTATCCAGGGTCTTTGTCTCACGCTACTGCTGCTGGCTATATTCAAGAAGGCGCTGCCCGCGCTGCCGATATCAATTACGTTCGGACTGATCTTCTACTTTGCCACACGTTGCGTCGTCAAACCGTTCGCGGACGCCCTCGCCGCCGAACAGGTTTTCATTTAGCAACCGCCCAGTTTCTTTAATATCGGTTTAGCTAATTCAAATAACCAAATGATCGTTGATATTTTTTATAATAAAAACAACACTTATTTGAATTATCGATTACTAAAAATAACTGTAAACCAATTTCATTTAAATGCATCATCACCTCTAAGATTATAAATTTAAAATTAAATAAAATTAATCAAAATAATATGGTGTATTGTAATTAAATTTGAGCAATAGAGCAAATTTGTTGTACAAATTTACTTGTGATGTAAATTTATCATTATAAATAAGCAAAGGAAGAATTGATATGAATTTCATGACCTGATTTCTGTTTACACACTATTACTGATTTGAGTTAGTTTTCATGCGATGAGAGTATCATGTATACCATTATCGCGAGAAGCTTAACACGTTGACACCGGCGCGGGCCACCGGTGGCCCGCGCTATACTGTCTTATACGGCGGCGCGAAACACCGGTGGTCCGCACTAGATTGTCTTATCGGGCGGCGCGTACCACCGGTGGTACGCACTCGAAGTTGCTATTAAACGCTGAAAATTAAAATAATAAAATTTCAACGTATTTTCCTTAAAAACATTTATTTTTAATTACAATTATAATTAATAACGTATTCTAAACATAATTTTCGTTCAATAACATAAACATAATAATACAATCTTATTTCTGGTAATTGCACTACACCCATAATAAGCAATATGCAAATAAAAGTATTTACTTCATCTCTTGTAACATACTGCCAGGCCTGTTGGTGCATTCTACTGCTAGATGAGGAATTATTTATACATTGTATAGCATATTTATTTGTTTCTTCAACTATCCAATCTAGTATGTAATTCGTCTACTTATAGATTCATCAGAATCACTTATTTCCCTATACATGTTACTATGTTTTATAAGGGCAAGAATTATAAGGTGTCCTTAGGAATATGTAAAAAAACATTCTAACCACCTTTCTAGTTATACTTACTAGCAGAAATCTGTGGACAGGATGAAAAAACGACACGAATTATACAATTTGCACATTGAGCTCTCACTGTACTACTAAATAAACATAGAACGCGTATGCAAGTCTGAACAAGCAAACATCGCGCGCCGCTACATAGATCGCGGCATTAGTTTAAGCGCCGCCTCACAGAAAAACAAATGAAAATCGGCGCCGGCGTGAACGTGTTAATATAATTTTTTCTTAATGTACTGAGAGCAGAATATGATTAAGACACTTTTAATATTTCTGAACAAATCAAGGGTTAAAATGTAATGTAACATAAAGCATTAATGTGATTCACACTGATCGGATAAATGTAAATGGATATAAAATTGTGGAAATAGTTAAGAGAAAAATATATACTGCAATAAATATTGAATAGACGCTAATAGTGTAATGTTAGAAAGTGTACATATTAAAAAAAATATGACGTAATAATTATTATTTATACGTACAAATTGGCGGAGTGGAGGGAAAGTGTGTTCTGTTTGGTAACTGCTGGTGATTTTGCATTTATCCAGTTTGTATCTGAAGGGAAAGTTATCTTAATACATTTTACTTATGGACTTGGTATATTTAAGTACCATAACTTAGTATGTTCAGCAAAAGGCTGAAGAAAGACTGAAATGTTAATATTTAAACATGATAATAGTTAATCAGTGGTGAATGCTTCTTAACTCTTTCAAGATTCCTGGTATATTGGCATGTATCATTAAATATTTTACTACAATAAATCCTTTCAACAGTGTTTAATTTGATTTACATCGATACCAAGTAGTCCTGTAGTATCCTAGGAAAACGAAAACAAAGTTTTGCAGTTGCACCAACAAACAAGAAAAATTTTATCTTCTCTAAATAAAAATTAGTCTTGAAAGGGTTAAAGATAATCTTCTAACTAATAATTGTTATGTAAAAGCGATGCTATGAATCGAAAATATAACTGGAGCGAATTAGATTCGTGTTCAGTTTTATTTATTTTATTTGTAAAAGTACTTTTTTGACAACAGGAATTAATTTAGTAATATAAATATAGATACAAATTGGATTAGTACAATCTTGTGTAACTGGCATGACTCCGTTTTTGTAAAGAAATATATCAGATGGTTCATATTGATGATAGTTTGAGTAACACTAGTATTTGTAGATTTATGCTAAACTTGTCGGCTTTACAATTAATTAGAGAACATATAGGTTTATTGGAGTTTTTTAAAGAGATCAGTATTAAGTGCTGGAAATCTTTTCGTCTATCATTCCTGAAAGACAGCGAAAGGACAGTTACGAATTTTGATGTTATATTCATTACAATCATAACTAATATGTTGACATTCCATAATTTATTTTCATTCAATCATTATTTTAAAATAAAACAATAATTGTTACTCGTTTTTTTTTTTAAAAACTAATATGTTTAAATACAACCTTATATTCATTGAAAAAGTGTTTATTATTTCTTTTAAAATTTCCTTGTACAATATACACATGTGTGTAACCTATAAACGTACCCTGATTTTTACGGATGAAAATAAAAGTACGTATTATAGGCAATACTTTACGATAAAAAATATCATTATTAAGCAATATTAATGTAAAACTAATTACTACCACCATTGTTGTAACGCATATTCACGTTAGTAAATGTTTTTGTTATGAAAACTTATAATTCACCTGGTTAGATTTGCGGTATTATTTTAAAATGTACTTTAAAGTGCATTCGTGTACAATTTATATAAAATAAGAATCATATAGCACCAGGTTACCGCCTGTCCAACGAGCACCAACCATTACCATTGTAAGAATTATGCATCATACATGCATACATATTGCACAAATTTTATAGTTAACTTAATAGTTGAACACTGTGAAAAATTGTCACTTTCATGAAAATAAGTTATAGCATACACTTTTTGTCCATAGAGAAAAATAAATACTTTTTTTATGACTATCAACTACTTTTGATTTTATCACATTATCGACCGGTGACTAAAAACAAATTCTCTCATCTTGTTGTGCTTTTCTCGATAAATTGTTTACCGAACAGTTTTTTTTTATTTATTTAAAAATGAATGTGTAGCGTTAAAAAAGTGAATAGTCGTTTGAAAGTTTGTTTCTCAATAGGGATCACCTACAAAAGTCAGAATAACGGGCTAAATGTGAGCGAGCAGCGACGACTAAAAGCCTAAAAATCGGCTACCGGTCGATAAACTATTATATTTAAAACGTTGAGTCGCCAACTAATATTTTGGAGCTACTTATCGCTGGTTTAAGCACATTTATTAGATAATTTTTTAATAATGGAAATGAAACATTTGTTCAAAAAAAACTTTTATTAAAAATAAAATACTTGTATAAAAATAAGTAATGTAATATACAATGATATTAACATTTTAAAATTTTAAAGAATATCTTTATTGATTTGTATACCAAAATTATTTTGTAAAAAGTATAAGAATAAAATTGGAAGGAACAGATCAGACCTGTTTGAAAGAACATATTTTAACTCTCCTATTACACTTTAAAGTTGGTAACATTGATGAGACTAAAAACTTTGACATAGGAAAAAATGCACATTATATTATTTTCCTTCACATAATTCCAAAATAGTTCAAAATAAAAATTTTAACAACTTATGCTAATCTTCAGCCCAGTTATTAAATACTTAAAAATTTTGAAGTCAATATATTTTTCTGAGATCAACTATGCATAGTTATTCAAAAGTGATAAAAGTTTCTGTACTTTAATCACAAGGCACTATTAAGCACTTGAAATTGAATGTTCCTTGGAATGTCCTAATTTATGTTTTTCCATTAATTTGTTGTTGATGATCACTTTGATTTTACCAAATAAACTCCGAAATGGATAAAATACTATGAATTTAATTAATTTATACTTATATATGTCCAATCTTTACACTAAATCCCGTAATCACCTAAAATTGAAATTAATCCACAACCATTTTTTTTTAATTAGGATTAGGGATTTCCACAGGTCCACTCTTTTTTATCACTTTCAATGTTTCTCTGGAAGGCTTTGCTCTGTCTAATGGAATATCTTCTTTGACAGGAATTTGATCTGGTACCAACTTTTGCGAGCGGCCATTAGTCTTCTTGATCTTTGAAATGGTACCACCTTTGTTCTTGATGCTCTCCGCATTGGGGATTATTGCTGGCTTGACGACAGGTGCTTTCACTGGCTTTTCGATATCCTGGTTTTGTTTTTGTCTACTATCCAATATGCTAACTTTAGGTGTTTCCGTCGACATCTTAGCATTATCTTTATCTATTTTCAATGTGTTAGGTTCTATGGTTTTCTTACCACCTATATCATTAGACGTAATAGGTTTAGTTGCAGCCTCTTGATTAGCTGATTTTGTTTTGGATGTATCTTCTTTCTTAATTGATTCTGTTATGGGTTTTGTTTCTTCATATTTCAGTTTTTTATCAAATGACTTTCGTTTATTCTCAATTTCTAGCTCGATTGTTTTTTTTTCATCAGGTTTAGGATTAATCTTAATTTTCTTTTTACTTACTTTTACTTCAAGGGTATCTTTTTCTATTGGTTTTTTGGTTTCATCAATAGCTTGGGATCTTATATTTGATTTTTGTTCAGGTGTTTTCTGCTCCATGCTATATTTTGGCGGTTGTTCGACAGTTTTATGTACTTTTGGTATTTCTTTAATTTCATTTATTGTTATTTTGTGTTCTTCAGGTCTCCTTACTTCTTTATCTTTAGGAGCTGTTTCATCTTTCGGCTGTGGAATCTTCTTGATTTCATCCTTTTTTATAGCAGGACTTGCTGTTTTAGTCTCACTAAAGGCTTTCTTAAGAAGAGAAGGAACTGCTGTTGATGCAATATAAGGTGAGTGTGGACTACCTATATATAATCTATCATTATATACTATAGCATCACTAGCAGTGTCATAACTTTTGTCTGTATTGTAATAAGATGCTACAATATTGCCATTCCAATCAAGTTGTAAAATACCCGACATTGGGGGTAAAAGGCCTGATAGACCACTGATGTGTCCAATCTGTAAAAAAAATAGTTATTGACTTACCTAAGTGTGTAATCGATATAAAAATCTCGTTATATATCGTAATATCTTAATCTTGTTACTAACCTTGTAAATAATTTCTTCAAGTATAACATGTGAAATTTTTTCATTAAGGAATTCTAGAGGTATTTCAATCAAACGATGAAGACGCGCTATAAATTTCCTAACCAAAGGTGTACTAGCGAGAGCCCGACTTATTAACGGATTTTTATCATCAAATACCACATATAATGTAGCAAGAACACCAGAGCCATCAGGAAGAATACGTAAGTTATCAGGTACGCCTATAATATAAAATGTTTTGATTAGTACAAACTCATTGCAAAAAATTGTTATTTGTTTTTAACAGTTACATGTTTCTTAGAATTTATGTGTTTAATTCATATGTTCAAAGCCAACTGTGTAAACAATATTTACGTAGATCCAATGATGTAACTAACAGTCTTTTTAATAATTTTAACCTTATTGGATATGTTAAATATGTATTTCTTAACCTCTTGCGTTTTAATATCAATTTTAAATATAATTGTAAGTACTCAATACATATATGAGACAGACATGAATTTTAGGGTGGACGCTGGCTCGCGAACCTGTTTTTTTGAATATGGTAAAGTTGGACAAGTGATGGAAGCTCACTATGAAGTTTTGGATGGCCAGCATGGTGAATTAGACATATCTTTTGACATATTGGATCCTAATGGTGTAAAAATATTATCAGATTATAGAAAATCACAGAATACCTTTATTATAGAATTGGAAAATGAGGGTGAACATGTGTTTTGTATGGATAATACATACAGTTTCATTAATTCAAAACTTGTGTTTGTTTATGTGCTCATGGAAAACAAAAATATGGAAGAAAAGAAAATAATACCTAGTAGGGAAAAAGGTGATGAAGAGCTCCTAGAAGAAGTTTTACAATGGGTGGGAGTTGATAACCATGGTGAAAAATATTACATTAATGTATCAAACATTGCAGAATCATTAATGAGGACCCTTAAGTACGTTGGCCAAGCAAGACATCATTTAGACAGGTATAGTGCGATGAAATCGCGGGACAGTTATGTTGCATATGAAGACACTTTCATTGTAGATGCGTGGTCTAGTTTTCAAATATGTTTTATGATCTTTGTTGGAATGTTGCAAGTGTTTATGATAAAGAAACTTTTTATTAGTCCTAGTTACACAAATAAACATTAAGATAACATTGTTCCAGTGTACACATATGTCAAATATTAAAAAAAATATGAAATATATCAAACAGCACATTATTATTTTTTAACTCTTAATTTTATAATAATATATAATATAAGATACAATTTATTCAAAGACTATTTCCTGCATAAGTGTCTCAAAAAATTTAGGAAATTCAAGTAAAGAATGTTAAATCAACTTGCCAGGTATTCCAGATATGAAAACTTCTGATTTTCCAATATTAGGTCCATTTATGTAATATTTCATGATTCTATAACTATTACTTTCAGAAACTAACACAAACTGTTTATCAGGTGAGATTACTATTCCATTAGCAAACCACAAATTACTAAGAAGAACTTTGCTTCTATTAGTTTTAGAATTGTAATATAACAACCTGAAAAAGTTTCGGAAGATAAATTAAAAAAGTTTTAATATTGTTACAGATTATCATAGTTTAATTTTTTAATAATATAAATTGTACCTTCCAGATGGATCAGAAAGAGGTGTCATTGCACCATCTTTTAAATCATAGTCGCTTGAGGAATGTGTCCAGTAGAGATTACCATTTGTATCTAAAGAAAGACTATTAAAAATTTTAGGTTGTTTTCCTTCTATCTCTATATTTGGTGATACCAGAACTTGTTTTTTATCAGTTTTCATGTCAACTTTCCAAATGCCGTAATATGCATCAGCAACATATAACATTTTATTATTTTCATCTATTTCTAAGCCCAGTGGACGTCCACAAATGTTTTCTTGAATAAGGCCAGCTATAAAGTAAGTTTAATTATGGAGAGGAAATTAAATATCAAGGAAAAAAAAATATTTTTGAAAGTTAGAGTATCACACTAGTATATTATACATGTGTATGTAATCTTTACCATCATCATCCTATGTGTAGTATATAATATATAAAGGCATCTTAAAAATAACCTTTAGATTAAGAAAAATAATTCAAAATTGTATTGAAAGAATTCAATATTATATGTAAAAGTCCTTATACTTAGATTGATTTAAAAAATAATCACTGCATATTTGAAACAGAAAATCAACATTTTATTTTATTCAATCCTTTTTTAATTAATATAAATAAATTATGTATAACATTATATTTAAACTGCAGTTTTAGGTATTATAAATAAAGTTGCCAGTGTTATCATATTCTCAGTGAATGGATGTTAACAGGTAATTAAACTATCTCATCAACCATAATAGGTTGAAATTTAATATTTTCACAGTTTGTGTATATCTTTTGCCACTACATCAACAAATAATAAAAATAAAATAATACTTACAAGAAACATAATTTTATAGGTATTTATGCTATGGAGCCCTTCTGGTGTGAGTCTGATATACACTTGGCATTTATTTATTATTTTGTATTGTGTTGCCCTTTGATAGACATGTAATACTTATCAAAAGTATATCAGTATTATTAATTTCTGTTAATCTTTTAATGGGCACCAATTTAACTGCATATTGGTTTTCTTGGAGGATAAAAATTATATTATTTTTTAAAAACATTGCACTAACTTCAGCCTAGTAATTAACATATAATGTATGCACAAAAGACAAAGTTCATTTTCTCCTATTTACATTTATGAAATAACGCTAATGTCTTAACCATACCCTGATTTACTAGTTGAAATTTGTCTACACTTTATCATAATACAGTTTCCTCCTTATGAAACAAGGTAGTATATCTTATTAATCTACCTATTTCACTAGGTGGTAGAAGATTCAAAAAGGAAATAATTACATATTTTCATTATACAATAAGCCTTAAATTTCAGTTGTTCTAATATAACTATAGAATTTAAGTATATTACCATATTTTTCAAAATTTAGTAAGGCACTCAACAAACTTATTAAGACACATTACTTACTACAAGGCTGGCCTATTTTTGTAACATGTGTAATATGACCGCCCGGTGAAATTTTCACTATTTCACCAGTCGCAAGTCCGGTGTAAAGTTCACCATTATAAATTCTGAATGCTTCAGGTCCAATTAATTTGTTATTATATAACTTTTGTGCATTATTTAAAGCTTCATTAAGGGATAGTGCTCCAGTTCTAGATTGAGTTTGTTCAATCCTAAAAAAAAATAACTATTACTTTCACTAACGGTAATTTGCAGTCACATTTTCAGCCCACTTACTTAATGTTCGAAAACTTTGTATACGGGGGCAAATTTGGAATAAGCAGAACAACGGCTACAAAAATTGCACAGTATATTAATAATTTCAACAGTCGTTTTAAAAGGCCAATAACAAGCCCCATTTCACTACACGATGCCTAGAAAGATAACACAAATATGCGATTATTATCAACTTTACTGCCTAAAGTCAAACTGAGTAAAATTTATCTGAATAATGCTGCCAGACCAAAGAAAGTGTAATACATAGAATAATACTAGTATACAGTGTTGTTGGTTTAATGCGCTAAGGACAAGTTGTAAATACGTAATACAGTTTTATAAACTAGTATTATACAGAATACTCGATAGCGATCGCAAGTATTAAACCTTCTACGACTTGGTAATCTGTCACGTTCGATATAAGAAACTAACCGTTGTAATAAAATGGACGAGACGTATATATTTTTTTTCATATGAAAATTACATTCATGTTGAACAACAAAGTACAGGTCTAAGGTAGTACTTAGATTTAATAGGGTTAATACCGTAGTACAATTCTTTAGTAATACTTTAATGCTGTACGATTACCTAAAATTTGTAGTGTGTATAAAGCAACTAAATTAGGAATGTATACAATTTTCATTTATGTTCCTTTGAATAAATTTATGATACATGAAAATATTATCATTAATTAAAAGATAGTGTGTTATTTAGAATCTATAACATTAATAAAATAATTAGGCTAAAGGCGTTTAAATAAATAGCTACTTAATTAATTAAATTTAATTTAAGTTTAAATTTGACAAACAGAATAATTTTAGGACTCTGTATTTCAATAACCTAAAATATCTCCATTATTATTAACAAAGGTCATCATAAAGATCAGGTATCACTTAACAACAAATCTTCTGTCCTTAGTGGTATATATTTATTACACTTAACTAACAAGTATTAATAAATACCATTGAAGAATTATCAAAGAATATCTAAACCGTTTTTATTATAAATAAGTATTGCATTTTTTCAAGTAACGTTATTTTTGTTGTTATTATTCTATACTCTATTATTTTTAGATCTATGATTTAAATTGTCATTCAGAATACTCTACACTTTCAGTCATTCTTCCTTTTTTACTCTGTGATCCGCCATTTTGGACGTCTGGTAAAGCTTTAGACGAGCGAAAAATCGTTTTTCCAAGATGGGCCACGCAAATATCTGGTATTCTCACCCACGTAGATACGGACAAGGATCTCGTTCGTGGTATGTATATTCGTAAATGTTTTCAAATAGATTATCGCAAACTTAGTTATGATAGATATAATGAACACGTGTTTTTCTTTAAATTTTTCAGTCGAGCTTGTTCAAATCGTCACGGACTTATTCGCAAATACGGCTTGAACATTTGTAGACAGTGTTTTAGAGAATACGCTCATGACATTGGCTTTAAAAAGGTAATGCATTTAACTATGTTTGTTGAGACGTTTATTTCTCTTTTAAACTTGTCATTAGAAATAATTATTATCATTATCAATAATATTTTAATTCGGTTATTTTTGTTTTAAAGTTTACAGTTACATATATTAAGTTTCTTGAAGTAGTGGCTTAGGCTCATTAGGATGGATCGTACTTTCAGTTCACTCTCTTTAACACAGAACCACTACTTTAATTCGATGAATTTAATATTATTCAATAAGTGATATTTCATGTATAAATATAACTTTCTATACATTTTAACAATGTGTACTAGAGTTAACTTTTCACTATAATATTACTGATGTTAATAATGAATAAACAATATACATAGTCATTTGCTCACATTTTAAATTAATAGTTGTATTCAGATGCTATTTGCAGGCTCTCCATGTGGAGCACAACATTTTAAAAAATTAATCACATATGTTTGAAGACAAGTCTAGGATAATATTTTTGTTTAAATTATAATTCTTATAACTTATATTTTTACATTAATAACTTATAATATATTTATAAAAAATTATGTTAACCTTCTGCTATCTGGTTACTGTGCTTTTTTTAAGAATGAAAGAAATAATTATTTCATTTAGTTACAAATCCAGTTACAAGTTCAATAGAGCCAAAAATGAAGTAGTATGTGTGGGTCATATTCATGTTAGCTGATATTAACACATTACTGATCAGTCTTGAAAAAGAAACTTATCTGGTTGTATTTTTGACCATTAACTCTTAACGACATAGGTTTTTTTTATTTAAAATAAATTGTTTGTCTTAAAGAAGGTTGTCTTGAAGAGACTGCATACAGCAGTAAGATTGCCTTTTGCATTGCTAACATATTCTTTTACTTCACTCTTTTTGTAACAGTAACTTTCTTTTTTATTTTGTTCTTGTTATGCAATAAAGACTATACTATTCTTTTTTATAAAACTTGTTTGTAAGTTTGTCAATCTACTGGGCTTAATTAGAATAGGTAGAATAATGAGCTTAACATGGGTGAGTGACGGCGTCGAAAAGCCAAAAAATAGACTAATAGTCATAAAACTCCTTGTTGTATATTCATAGATTAAATTTTAAGTATTTAAAATTTTATAATTAATTTTTTTATTTGTTTCAGCTGGACTAAATGAATGATATCTTAGGTTAATAAAAATTTCAACCACATTGTTTCTTATTACTTCGTCATCATCACATTATCACATTATATTTGGTGAAATTGAGGTCAAGTGTCAGCACAATTAAAAAAATTAAATACCTGATCAATACTTAAATCTATTTATGTCAGAATTTATCTATTACTTAATGATTTTGAAATAAAAGTAGATTAGGTACATTATATACAAACTTTTATTTCTAAAAAAATAAAAAATTTACAATTAATAAAAAATTACAAAAATATAATTTACTCTGGAAAATATTCTTAAATTGATATGCACTTGCTGTTGCTTTACATTGTTTTTCATAAATTTATCCAAATCTCTGAAAAAAAATAGGATTAATATTAAAAATAATCCAAAACTGCTTGTAATTACAGAAGTTTTTTGGTTTTTCTATATGTTGATTTAGGCATTTTATATTTTATTAAAAGCACAATATACTTTATGTTCACGAGAATAATCAGGGCAAATAATCTTTAAAATCAACAAAAATATTTATCTAGATTTACAGGACCTGTCATTTTCACAAATTTCTTTAACTGCCTCTATATCAATTAGTAAAAATATACATTACATTTACATGTCAATAAACATAAATAGTTTCATTCTACAACTTGTCGATTTGAAAATAAGTGTTTATGACATCAATCAATAATTAGGTTAAAACTCTAACATATTGAAAAAGAAAATATTGGAATTGCTTTTCTTGTGAAGAGTTATTTGAGACTGAGATAAATCTTTATGTACGTAGTTCATTAGAATGACTTACTTGCGTCACTCCGGCGAGAAGAGAGAAAAGACTACGTTGCGGTGGTCGACAGTGTTTCTTACCACCTTCTGCACAGCATAGGTTGGGAAAACAGTCTACGCTGGAACTACAGCGTTGTGGATACGGATCGTATTGAGGCGGAGCTGTGCATTGCACATATTGCTCGAAAGATCGCAGAGCTGGAAAGAAATACGTAATACTCGTATGATGTTATTAAATACTGCATTTATAATAGATTCTTTTTAATTCTTAGTCAGTCTGTTAGTAGTTCTAAGGTCTCTCAAACGGACGAGCCACAGTTAGGAAAATTCACTTGTTTCTGAGAAATCAACACTTTCGTTACGATCGTGTGAACCAACGGACGAAAACATGTGGCGTCCAGTATGGTCTTTTATCTCCGGGAAGGATTTTAGAAGGCACTGCTGGGTACAGGTCTCCCCTGAGGTTCTCAACACCGATAAACCCCACTTGAACCGCAATCAGTTACTTCCCACTTCATCATATATTAACGGTTCATCTTGTAGGGAGGCACCAACAAAATACGCGGTCGTTATTCAAAGACATTACCCTCGCATCAGTCGATACTCCTAGCAATGAATCCTGCTCATTGATAGTCTTCTTGAATAATTTGATTTAGGTTTTGATTATTTTAAACTATAAAACTTACGTGTATCGATTGCGTTAGCTACGGGCACTAGGTCGAGTCTCGCGCGAGCCGTGCGACAGTAGGAGCGGGTGCCGTCAGGGCAGCATAAGCGTGGCCAACAGTCTGAATCCGTCTTGCATGATTGTACCTCGAACAGCAATTCGCCCAATGGTGCTGCCGGGCACTCTCGCGGTATAACACCGAGAAGTGCTGTAATTTATGCTTATTCTATAAAAACAGTTTTAGCTTATAATAAGGAACAAATCGAGAGGTAAGTGCTTTCCATTTATGAGCACATAAACAGAATATAATTTTTTTCCTTATGTGAATTATTTGCCAAAAATAAAAGTTTAGGTTGCATCGTAGATAAAAAAGCTAATATTTTTCTTGTATAACATCAGCTTAATTAGAATCAGATCAAAAATCTACAAAAATGCCTGAGGGTCGACCTTCCCACTGGCGTGAGTGTTGTATGCTTTGCAGATGATACACTAGTATTAGCCAGAGAGGAGAGCTGCGAAGTCACCACTCGGCTCGACGAGCTTGGGGTGGCATGCGTCGTGGACGAAATCGACAGATTCGGTTTCCGGATAGCGCCTCATAAGACCGAGACGCTATGGTTTCATAAGCTCCCCAGAATTAGGGGACCACCCAACTTGTCGGTTCGCGTAGGAGACGTGTTCGTCCGAGTGGGTTCGGCGATGAAATATCTTGATTTGACTCTAAACAGCCGTTGAGGCTTTGAAGAGCACTTCAGCTGGTTAGTCCCCAGGATCAAAAAGGTAATGGGTGTTATGCGCAGACTACTGCCAGACGAGCGCTGGACGTCTGGCGCGAGCGGCTTGCAGAGGCACAAAATTTGTGACCGCATCGTTAGCGCAATCCCGCCTAACTTTCTTCGGCCGTCGAACCCACGACGCGCTGTGACCCGTTCTGCAGGGGTGGATGGACCGGTCGCACGGCTTTCTGACCTTCCGCCTAGTGCAGGTGCTTTCGGAACATGGTTATTTCGGATCGTACCTGCATCGGATCGGGAGAGAGGGAAACCCGGCGTGCCACGACCTTGGCGCCGCGGAGGACACGGCACAGCACACCCTCGAGGTGTGCGTGTCGTGGACTGAGCGGCGCGGCAGTCTGGTCGCGGTGATCGGACCGGACCTCTTGCTTCCCGCCGTAGTGAATGCCATGGTGGGGAGCGAGGAGTTTTGGATGGCGGTCGCCTCCTTCTGTGAGGACGTTATGTCTCAGAAGGAGGAGGCGGAGCGCGCGCGGAAGGAGGATATTCTCGCGACGCTTATCCGCCGAACGAAGGGCAGGACAAGGCGGGTGGTCGACCACCCTCTTAGGTAATGAGCAGCGGGCGACAGGCGCGGAGGTGCCCTCGCCTGCATTGCACGCTCATCACCCAGCTGACTGAGGATGACCGAGCACTCACGGTCATCCTCGAGCCCCCCTCCTCGTTAGGGAGGGGTATGAAGGGCTTGCCTCTGGCGAGCAGTCGCCGGTGGGAAGCTGGAAGGTCGGGCTTGCTGGTTCCCAGTTCCCCGCAACCAAAGGCGTTGCGGGAGTGCCGCTGGGTTGCTTAGTAGGTATATCGAGTAACCGGGAGTCCCACATACCGGGGGGACGGGAGGGGATGCCTAATGCATTCTAATGCCTAACTAAAATTTTTCCCAGCTATAGCAAAAAAAAAGGTACTCACCAGGCAGGGGATCCCCCCACAGTGTCGGCTTCCTCGCAGCGATCCCTGGGCATGTCTCGTCTGACTACCGTAACGGAGTGGCAGACAGGCGGCTAACGGACACTGTGCGATCGAGTACTATCAAAGCGGAATTTTTGATCTGTGACGTGCGACAACATGTCGAAACCTTTGAGGGACGCTTCCGGGCGTTTCATTAAAGGCCCTTCTCAGGGCGAACCCGAAACGGCCCCTCTAGGGGCCACCCCTGATGACGCTTCGGCGTCGGAGGCTTGCCGCCCACCATCTGCGGCGAGTCTAGTCTGCCGGCAGGAGGACCTATCGGGATCCCACAGTGACGCCCTTGCGGCGAAGCTGCCGGACCGACAGACGAAAAAGCAGGCTTATTTGAGGCAAGGTTCGGAGGCTACTTCGAACCCAGCCAAAAGTGGGCCCAAGAAGATGAGCACGGCTGAAAAGCTTGCTATCTCCGCCCTGGCTTCTACTAGCCATGACGTTGGGCTGCTAGAAGCCCAGCGTCATCTTTTGGAGGTGAAAAGGGCGAAGATCCAGCAGGAGCGGGAAGAGATGGTTGCCGCTTAAGAGGCACTCGCACGCGCACGCAGAGCGTAGGCGGACTACGGTTCGTCCAGCGTCTCGTACGCGGAGCACTCCTTAGCGGAGCTACTAAAGATGGCCGAAGAGGACCAAGAGGAGATCACTATGGTCGCCTCAAAGTTCTCGAACTTGAAGGGCACCTTCCAGAAGTCCCTCAAGAGTAGGGTATCGAGCCTTAGAGCCATCATCGGGGAGTTGGTGCAGCGCACCACTACTGATGAAGTCAGGCAGCTCCAAAAGAGGGTGGACTGTCTCACGAAGGAGGTCAGCGAGCTCCACTTGAAGCTCGCTGATGCTTTCAGGCGGGATGTCGAAGGACCGTCTCGTCGAGCAGGATGTCCAGGCCCCGCCTGCAACAGCATCGGTGGACAGCCTTTTCGGGCGGGATGTCCAGGCCCCGCCTGCAACAGCATCGGTGAACAGCCTTTTCGGGCGGAATGTCCAGGCCGCGCCTACAGCAACGTCGGTAGAGTGCTCCTCCACCAACCTTGAGGTCAGGCCAGTGCCTGAATGGCGAGTCAGGCCGTCGTTGACAGCGACTAAGGCTGCCCCTGCCCCTCCCCCGGCAGCGATGGCTCCTCCTCCGACCCCTAAACCCATAAAGGGCAAAGGGAAGGGGAAGAGGACCGTGGCTCCGTCGGCCGAGGTGGTGACAGCCTTGTCGCATAACGCCCTCCTTCCCTCCACCACCCTGTCCAATCAGTGGACTGAGGCGGAAAGGAAGAAGAAGGGCGCGAAAAAGGCTATGCCGCCCTTTGCCCTTGCCAATGCCCCTTCCGGCCCATCCAAAAGGATGAGCAAAGGAAAGGAGCAGAGTAAGAGGCAGCAAGCGGCACCCAAGCCGAGTGGGAGGAAACTTGTTCCTTACAAAACCGCGGCCGTCGTAGTGACGCTCACTCCGGCGGCCGTGGCGAAGGGCGAGACGTACGAGTCCGTACTGAAACGGGCTCGTACCAACGCTAACCCAGCGACACTGGGGATCGGTTCGGTGACGTGCGGCAGAACCCAAACCGGAGCACGAATGTTCGAGTTTTCGGGGGCCCAGGGCGGCGCCAACGCGTATCTCTTCGCAACCAAGTTGCAAGAGGTTATTGCGGAGTCGGCAAAAGTGGCCAGACCCGTTAAGACCACTTCCCTGAAAGTGACCGATCTTGACGACTCGGTCACAAAGGAGGTGGTGGTGGCGGCTATTGGAGCCTTGAGAGGCTGCGACGCCGCAGCGATCCATCCAGGGCGGGGCCATCAAGCCCGGTCACGACGGTCTGAGCGCTATGCGCCTGGAGTGCCCGGTCGTGGCGGCCAAGGCCGTCCTGGCGATGAGACACCTACCCGTAGGGTTTGGTGTGGCCCTGGTCCGGGCACTTGAGGAGCAGCCTTTTCGATGTTTCAAGTGCTTCGGAAAAGGATACACCAGAGCTCTGTGCCCGTCCCGAGTAGACAGGTCGGAGCTCCGCTGCCGCTGCAGGGGAGCAGGGCACAAGGCGTCGAGGTACGGTGTTGCCACACCCCGTTGCGCAGTGTGCTCTGCGAGTGGCCGTCCAGCCGGGGACGTGATGGGAGGGAGGCAATTTAACCCTCCCACCCAGGAAGGGTAGAGCGCAGGCACAAATGGATCCTGCTGCTCCCAACGCTACTGCTGAGGCTTCCAAGGCCTCGCAGCAGGCAAAAGAGAGAAATGCGATGGTCCAGAAATGAGGGTTGCCCATCGCATTTTACAGGCCAACACCAACCACTGCGGAGCGGCACAGGACCTGCTGGTGCAGACCATGGCCGAGTGGTTGGTGGATGTTGCGGTCGTCGCCGAACCGTACTCTGACCCTGGCCGCTGGCTATGGGACAGCGACGGCTCGGTGGCGCTTGTGGCGCGGTCTACCTCGGAGTCGCCTCCCCTCACGCTCCTAGAGAGGGGACGGGGATACGTGGCCGCCGCTTGGGGAGACATAGCTCTTGCCGGAGTTTATTTCTCCCCAAACCCACCACTGTCGGAATTCGAGGACTTCCTCGGAGTCCTTACCGCAGTGGTCGCGAGGATGGCGCTATGTCAAGTCTCCATCTTGAGAGACCTTAACGCCAAGTCGGTGGTTTGGGGTAACCCAGCAACCGATGCACGCGGTCGGGCTCTCGAGCTCTGGTCGATTGCCTCCGGGCTCTCCCTTCTCAATAGAGGGGAGGTCCACACGTTTGTGCGGCGAGGGGGTGGGTCAATTGTGGATGACACTTTTGCCTCACACGCACTAGCCGTGCGCGTGGAAAACTGGCGGGTGGACATGGTGGAGACCTTCTCTGACAGCCGGCTCTCTGAGTTGGCTGCTCCCGAATCTGAGGGGATCGAGTGCGACATGCCGAAGGCTGTATGCGGACATCTTAAAGAGTATGGCCCTGTATGGGGCACCGATATCCGATCCGATTCCGATCGCAAAAAAAATGTACTCACCGGGCATGGATGCTTCGGTGCTTGCCCTGTAGTCTCGGGTTATTGAGAATAGTAATAAGGTAAACCCTGCTTTGTATAAGGCGACTAAAAGAGTACACGGTTTTTGTGGTTCTGGGGATGGGGGCCCCATGGCTTACTTAGTGAGTCTGCTTCGGACGGCAAACATGGATTGGTCTCGTGTTGTTGCCGTTGCGGTGCCGTGATAGCGAGGGTGCCTGGAAAGGGTACACCTTCTCCTGCGACGTACTTACGCGCAGAGTGGCACCGGTGCGTGCTGTAGGAGATCCCGGGACCTTATTACGCACTAAGTGCGACCAACAAGGAGGTTTTTGTGGGTATAATTCCGATTAACCCTGACTTCTCCCCCAGAAGCAGGGATATCTTTAGAAGATTTCTCCTCCGGCAACAAAGAAAAGCCACAAAAGTACGTTTCTTAGAAAATATCCGCAAAAGCCATTAAGCCTTGCTATTTGAAATCTATAAGCTTTCTATCATTTTTTTTATTAAATGTACTTCTCATACGAGGGGTGATCAAAAGTAATTATAAATGGGTATTTCTAATAAAGATAAAAGTCTAAGGAAATTTTCTCGCTCCTTCGGCGCAATATAGACCTGCACAGTGACTTTCGCCTTCCCACGATTCGACAGTTCGTCAACGACTGCATTTTAAGACATTTCGAGGTGGGTATAAACCACCCTAACAAACTGGTCCGACAGACAATCGACTACGTGCCTCTTCACAATCCACGGTTCTCCAGAATGCGTCCAAAAAACGCACTAGTTAGTTTCGATGCAAGGGAACCGACAGAGAAAACACTCAAACTATCAACTCAATGCACAACACCACATGCACCTACAATACCAGTCACAAACACACCTCGATCGTCACGCGTCTCGCTCGCCAACGGGCGAGACGGTGATATAAGCTCGCACTCCGCGTACACTAGCTTACACCGAATGAAGGGAGTTTCTCGCCCCCGCGTTTGGGGTCCGGCCTTGACTTCAACTATTACGTAGCCCTCGCCACTTGACAGTTAGGATAAGCCAGCTCTCTGGCCAGGGTAATGTAGAGGATAGCTCGCGAATCACCAGATTCGCAAGCCAGTTTCGATGAAGCTGTAATAGTCGTCAATAAGACTAACAGCGCAAACTTCACCGAATCCAGCAGCAGTAGGAGCTTCATTCATTTGAATACCAGCAGTCGAAGCGACAACACGAAAATGGAGAAACACGAAATGAAATACGTCATCAAGCACCTCTGTTTGAAAAAAATTTCTACCAAAGAGATACACGCTGATTTGGTGGAGCCACTGGGCGACTCTGCTTTTCCATATTCTACGGTGGCACAGTGGTGCAGAGTTTAAGCTGGGTACAACATCCACAGAAGATGAACTTCGCGAGGGATGCCCAACCTCGTCCCTCACTGAGGAAAACGTGAAAAAATCGAAGATATCTTATTAGCAGACCGAAGAGTAACCGTCAGACATTTAGCTGTCACAGGGATCTCATATGGCAGCATTTTGACCAGCAAAATGAATATGAAAAAGGTCTCCGCGCCTTGGGTACCAAGAATGGTAACGGACGAACAAAAGAAAAAGCGTGTTGACATTTCAAGAACCAATTTTGCAAAGTTCCAGGCTGACCAAGAAATTTTTTGTCTCGATTTGTGACTATGGACGAAACATGAATCCATCATTTTGATCTTGAGACCAAACAACAATCGATGACTTGGAAAAGGCCATTCTCACCGACGCCGAAGAAGTTCAAAGTCTCGAGCTCGGCGGGCAAGGTTAAGGCGTCCGTTTTCTGGGATGCTGAGGGAATCATAATGGTTGATTACCTGGAAAAGGGAGCTACTATAACGGGCTCCTACTACGCTGATCAAATAAGACGACTGCGAGAAGCCATAAAGGAAAAAAGACGGGGTAAACTTCGAGCGAAAGTCCTGTTTCATCAGAACAATGCTCCTGCGTACAAAGCCGAAGTTGCGATGGCTGCCATTCGAGAAGCAGGCTTCGAACTGGTTGCATACCCGCCCTATTCTTCAGATTTAGCCTCCAGCGACTTTTGTTTCCTCGGGTCAAGGAACACCTCAGGAGCAAGAAATTTGAGGATGATAGCGAGGTGATGGCTGCTGTAGAAGCATTTTCGGATAGCCAAGGTAAAGATTTTTTTTTAAAGGGTATTTTAGGTTTAGAGAAACGTTGGACTAAATGTCGATACATTTAGTTGTTAAGAGACTATGTAGAAAAATAAATTAAATTTAAACTAGAATCGTAGCTTTATTACACTCATTATTACTTTTTGATATAATACAATGAATATTAAAGCTAAGAAAATCATTAGATAACTTTGGTTCCGGCGTCGTCATTAAGGTATTTAGGGTAAGATGTACTAAAATATTTTAATTCCAAACATCTATATGTATAACTAACGTTAGTCGTATAATATTGGCTTCCGAAATTATAATTTAATATGAAGATACGAGTAAAAACAAAATTCTCATATGATATAACATCCCAGAGGACTAGTAGTTGTTCTTTTATTACAAAAGTTTTTAACTATATAATGGCAGGGACAAATTGCTAACAAATAATTCTTACGTTGGTGAGATTGTTGTACAGTTGGTCGTGGGGCTGGGTCTCCACTCACACAGCGGTTTTGACAACATACTTGATCAGGTCCACTGTTAACCCTGCATTGAGAATTGGTGTCGCAACGTATGGGGAACAATATCACAGGTGCAAGCTTTTTGGGACACACAAACTTCTGCGATTTTCCTGCGATAGATTATAAAACATTATATGAATTAAAATTAACTTTGCTTCTAGTACGTTTTAATGTTTTACACAATCATTATAAAGAAATCCTTTTTATTAAAATGTGTATGGTGAACAGTTTACTTAAAAATTTTAACAGACATTTATGAATGCTCCAGAAGCCATAAATAAACAAAAAAAGTGAGGTTCGTACACTAAGGTCATTTTTATACCACTGGGAGCCGACGGGCTGTTTGTGGGATCTTGCATAATGGGAAGCAATATCCGTAGCTTAGACGCTTTGCAGAAACCTATTGTTGACACCAGAAAAGCCTGACATAACTTTTATGATTATTTTATAATTTCTTTTTTTCTTATATAAAACATACATCTTTTTAAATGTACTCCATCGCTTAAAGTATTGGTATACATTTAGCCCCTCTAGCATTTATATGGAATGGTGGTGGAAATTTAATTATTTAATAAAGGTTTAGAGTAAATCTTACCAATTTTGGCAATTTCAACGGGAGCCGAAGTAGACGGGTTCTGTATTGGTAAAAGCTGGAAGAACGGCCTGGGCGTTTCGGTTGTTGTTGTGGTAGTCGTGGGCGGTGGAGTTGTCGTCGTCGTGGTTGTTGAACTGGTGGTACTCGGGGTTGTAGTTGTTGTTGTTGTTGTGGTGCTAGTGGTCGTTGTGGTACTAGTGCTGGTTGCTGTGGTGGTGGTGCTGGAGCTACTGCTACTTGTACTGCTAATTAACTCGACTACACTACTGCTTGGCTCTTCGTTACTTCTATAACATTTGTAAAGCACTTCTAATAGTTTGTGACGTAATAAAATAATGATATTAACGTGACGTTAATGTGCTGTGTAAATTACTAATATTTTTAAGTAATATTTATGAAGATTACTAAATAAGAACTACATACAGCTAACAATTGCTACAGATTACTAACACTGTAGTCGCATCTTTAAAATAACATAACTAAATAAACGTAAGAGTGAAAATAAGTATGCGTAAAACAAAGTACAAGCACTGCCCTTACTACCACTAAAAAACTAATGTAAAAAAGATAATTAGTTCGATAATAAAAAATGATTAATGAAATAAATGTTTAAGAGTGAGAAATTATAATTTGATTAATATAGACTATATGACAAATGTGAACATGATTTAGAAGAAAATATATATGTACAGTACGCCATAGGTAGGATTAATATTTGATAGGTACACCTCTCTGTATAAATATGTCGTTCAAATTCAGAAACAAAGTTGTTTATTGCTTAACGAATGTGATTAATACATTAATGCAACATATAAACTCTAATCAGATGTTAAGCAAATCGAAAAATTAACGAATTGATATATTTTCGAACACAAAATCTTTTAGAAAGGTTTTTTTTATAGCCAATGGTCAATAGCCTTAAATTATATATTTATTGTCTTTTTTTTAATATTTGTTAAAATGTTGTTTTAATGTTTGTTATTATATTCTGTGTACAATGTGGCTAAGATTCTTGTTATAATTTAGTTTAATTTACGGTAAGAACACTCCAATCGCAGTAGTTGTAAAAATAACACGATGAGTGAAATTGCATGCCAGATTAATTTATTAAGAAATTTATTGCAAGATATGACGGTAAACAGATGACCCAACCATTCACTTTTATAAAAGGCGCAGTTGATTAAAATTTCTATCTAAATTATTGTTGAGTAAACGTTAATAAATTGCTAAAAAGCAATATTTAAACGATGTTTATTCATTTTTTCATAAAACTTTTAATATATATACACTGCCGGCCAAAAGTTTGAGACCACCTTGAAAAAATTACAATATTGAATAAAACTCCAAAAGTTAGTGC